>JAODPA010081823.1:29389-105288 GCA_025585075.1 Nepenthes mirabilis | reverse complement strand
AAAATTACACAATATTATATATATAAGGTTATTAATTAATAAATAAATCAGGATGAAATTGAAATTCACGTCATATATACAAAATTAAAAGAATTAATCACTAATTATGCTATCCTTGCACCTTTAAACATCATGTATTGTAATGATACAATCAAGGTAAATTCTTTCTTAAAACTGATTATTATTGATTGCAACTTACAATTCGGCAAATGAATATTTACATCAGGTAAATGTTCACTTTATGGCCCCTCCCATGGAGGACTGAGCTATGGGATTCTTCAAAAGAATCAATAAAAGATTTGACTATATCGGACTTACAACTACGCTGAAATCAGCACTCGCTGCCTAGCCGAACTCTCGAAACTTCGAAACCTTGTTGAGGTTTGGGGACTCCACGACCTTCTGAATTTTACTGGCACGGATAGGCACAAGTATTAGATCATCCGTCAACGGATTTGTTAGCTATTGTAATTTTTTTTGTTTTACAATAAATTCGTCTACCGTACATAATTTTAACACATAATAAAACTATAAATAAAATAAGAGAGAAAAAAACAGTGCATCGGGGGGTATAAATTTGTCTACCTGTTCCTAGACAGTATGTTTTCTTGCACGGGGTCCACTGCAAGGTAAGGTTTGGGAAACTTTATGTGAATTATTTTATATTAATTAATATGCCAAAGTTACATGGCAATATGGGCAGCTGCGAATCCCACGCTGGGAGGAATTGAAAACTGGAAAGCACGTGCTAGGAGCATGGATGCATGATTTGGTGCCTGATTTTATTGCTCCCATTCTAATTTCCTATTTTTCATTTACAGCGATTCTGGTTAACTCAATCTTCTATTTCCCAAAAAAAAAAAAAAAATCAATAAATAAACACAGGAAATTATTGCAATGCGACCATTTTGAATGGTTGCCAAAGCACCTTCCCTAAATATATGTATATGTTTTCCCTAACTTGGCACAAAAAAGAGAAGCTGCGTGCCAGTTTAAATTCTGTAAATCAATCTAAGTGGATCGATCAAGTAACCGAACTCTAAAGAAAAATCATTATTGAAGGTCCAAGACCATACATATTGATAGATCGAACTTCGATTTATTTGCTCAATAGATAGCTTTATCGAAAAAATCATAACTATACTATACAATGAAATACTAGGAAAAGCCCACACAGCCAAGTTAATTGCAACTAGTTGTAGCCGTTGATAGGTGTTATACTTCTACTAAAGAATGATATGTTACTGATTGTTTCTTAAATTTTTGGAAAATGAGAGAGCCTTCTATAAAAAAATATAATATCCTATGATAGATATTTGGATGTTTGGACACGAGACCCAATTAAAATAATAAAAGCTTTAAGTTGTCGCTCAAAAATCGAGGAGAATGATATTTCTTACCCTAGATTTGTCTTGACGTGCTACATGATTAGTCAAAGCCATGTGAGAAGAACTTGGTTGATTCATAAACTGGATTAAAATTTACACTGTATCGCATATATCTAGCATTATCATAGTTGAGTAGAGAAGTCTTCCAACTATTATGCTATACTCACTTCAATCTTGCAGAATAGATCCCGTTTCTTTGCTTAGTCTAAGTTTTGATCCACTAGAAGTTAAGAGGCTTGAAGTAGAGTGTAATATTCCAGTATTTCGATTTGGGTTTATTGAACTCTCGATTCGAAATAATCATTGATAAAGATAATTAGTGCATTAACAATTATATATGAGCTTAAACTAATTTCACATTGGGACTAGATGTGTCAAAATAGTGGAAGTATCGAAAGGACAATTTGGTAATCTTTGACTAACAATCAATAATTATTTCTAATACATTGAAAAAATAATCAGAATTAGTCGTAATATCAGCATGCATTTAAAGATTTATGTGTGTGTAATTAATACTATAAAAATTAATTAAATTAGTTTAATCAATTTTAATAATTTTAAAAAAAATTCCATCAAATATGACCCTTTTTTCTTCCCCGACAGCCAAGAAAAATCAAATTCATTCCCTTTTGTATTTTCACCCAAACAAGCAAAGCCGACCGTCCCTCCTCCTAATTCTCTTCCTCTAGGCTGTAGCAGAGAGAAGGGACACCCTGCTGCTCCAACCGCTGCTGGTGCATGGATGGTGCTGCAAAGTGCCGCAATAAACTTGGAAATCAAGCAAGTAAAAAAGTTTACCCCTTTCCTCTTTAATTTCTGCTTCCTTCACTCACTAGGCTATTGCCTAAATATTATAAATATAATAGTATAACTTGTCTCACAAAAATTTTGGTCATCTCAAAGGGTTCCGTGCGCCGTAAAAGTCTAGAATTTTATATATGAGTAGTGCTGTTTAATTGGAGAAGAAGATATACAAGGTTCAGGACTGAGCCAATTCTTCGTTCAAAATTATTCTCAGAGCAATTGTTTATATATTATATAAATAATTTTATGCGAACAAAGTTATCATTTATATACTATGATATATATAGTATAATCTTTCATTAACGAAATGTGATTTTGACTCAAAAACCCCTGCTTTCACCGTTTCCCCCAATCCTTATCTTCTTTTTTTTATTTTTCGTTTTTATTTTTCATATATACATATTATATTTTCATTTTATTATATTCCAAAATCCAAACCGATATTCGGGCGATAATGCGAGCGTACCTCGAGTGCCATCTCGACTGATCCAAATGTCAGTCTAAATTTCATAATATCTAATTAATTTTTGCCACGCCCAAAATACCCAAAATCACAATTAATATTAAATTAATCCGAATAAAGAAGATGAGAGCTGGAATGAAAGATATGATCGATGCATATTGGTTTATATGTTCCATAAAAATAAAAAAAAAAGAAACTTTTGAATTTATAATTCATTCTTTCCGATTTACCGGTTATTACCGCTTTTTTTCGAAAAAAGTCAATAAAAAAGCAAGATATGCAATAACTAAAATGGAGTTTTCGAATTTCCTATTCGAAATTATTCAAATCCACTTTTTCTTAATATTCAAATCAAGAAGTTCGAATTGGTCAAATGACCAAGTTATTAGTGAAAGTAAATCCTTAGTTATTAATCAATCCAAGCCTCTCATATAAAAATAGAAAAAATTCCCCCTTTCAATTATTATTATGAGAAATCCATAGCATAGATCGAGAAAGGATAAAAAATTAGACCAAAAAGTACTTGAATAGGATATGAATCATAAGATCAAATCATATGTCACAGCTCCCATCTTTTTCGAATTGTCAAATATCACCTTAACAAACATATAACCCAAAATAATGCCTTCTCTAACTATAATTTTCATTTCTCAAAATTCTTCAATTAAATTAGAACATTATTAATAAGGCCATTATAACTAACCCAAAAACGGTCAAAAATTCCAATCGATAATATCCATAAAAGATGCCAAAACATTTGACAACCCAAAAGCACCATCAAAACTTCGCAACGGCCACGCATTGACCTGAAAGCTGTCTTATACACATCCTCCCACTTAATTCACAATAAAGGATACCTCGAGCACAAATCAATCTAAGAGAAAACCTAAATTTCTTCAAACGGATCCAACAAATCCTCGATCTTTGACAACTGATACATATCGAATTTTCAAATAATCAAAACATAAACCTATCGATCCAACTTTATTTACCAGAGAATATTGAAGCACTCCAAGCCAAGACACTTGGCCGAACAAAACTCTTCTCAACCGATTTTGCAATTGTTGTTTCAATTTCTTTAACTCAGACAAGACTACTCCATACGAAACTTTCGGAGTAGGCGTCAAATCAAGCACAATATCGATAGCAGATTCGATCCCCCGATCTACAAACAATCCAGACCAATCCTTAGAAAACACCTTCGAACTCGCAGATAACCAAAATATCTTCAATGGTCACAAAATAACTCACTGATGTGACCATATATGCCAGATGAGCTTAGTACCCATCTCTCAATAGATGACTCGCTTGTAACATCGAAAATCATCCTTCAAGCCTTCTTACTGATTCTTCCTTGAAACTCAGAAGACTCATATCCTGAATGCAGAATGGAATAGACTTACCGAAATCATCTTCCATGACAAAGGATCCGACTCTAACTTCATGAGCTATATATGCAAAATTCTTTACTGGAATCATTTGACTCATATCCGGACGTCTTGAATCTAGACGCCTAAAATTCGAACGATCCCTTGACAGATGGTCTATTTGGCTAATAAACTACACATGCATATCCAGGATAAATAAAACAGGTGTACAAAATATATGCATGTTAGTAAAAATTTTAAACGGTATCTACAATAAATCAGAAATTAAATTAGACTAAAGAGGAGGTTTACAGATACTTGCTGGAGCTCATACTTTGCAAATCTGAAGAAAGGATGTCTCGAAGTGCCCGAATCAATCCTTTCTCTATCCGCTGTGCGCGCCGATGTGCCTCTGCCTGCGCTCCCCCTCTCTGCACATCATCACCGCCGCTGCCACTGCTCAACCACAGCCGGCCGACCTGCCGCCGCACCGACCTGCCACTGCCAGCCTTCCCAGCGTCATCCCGTCTGCGTCGGCGCCACCGCCGCAGCTCAAACGCCCCTCTCACTGTGCACAGTTCTCTCTCTTGCGTAACCCTCAACCGTGCCACCGCCGTTTCTCCCACAGCCACCGCCGTTTCCCCCACGCTAATTAATATTTTTTGATTTACTTATTTAATATTTTAGATAAACTTTTACATATGAGATATTTTAGTATGTTATTTAGTTTAAAATATAATTATTTTGATATGGATTTAAACAATATAAAATAGTAAATTAAATGAAAAACTAAAATACCTCAAAAAGTTTAAATTTAATGTAAAAACAAAATGCAGGACAGCTAATATCAATTAAGACTTGTTTGACAAAGAAAACCGTCACGGAGAACTCAGAAAGATAATTAAAAACTTTTCCAAAAATTAAAGATTTTCCGGATCGTTTTCTGACGTGGAAATTTTTACCGTTGTGAGAGAGCCCAATTGATGTCCATTAACCTGCCCACAGCATTGCTTGTTCTCTCTCACTCTGGCATTTTCTCTCATCCTACTTTGCATCGAGGAAGTAAGACAGCACGTCTTAAATCACTCTCATCTCGTGCTCTCTCTGTCTTAATGGCGATTCATCTTTCATCGGTTCTATTGGGCATTCAGGAAGCAAGAGTGCACGTATTTATTCATGTTGATTTTTTCCAAATTTATTCAGATTCGTACTTTCGCGTATTTTTCATTTGCCATGGTGACTGATTTTTTTTTTTATTCTGGATAATTTCGAATCTAGGGTTTCAAAGATCAACTTTGAAATTAATCGTTTTGAGATAGAAAATCTTTGTTAGTTGTTTTATTAGGGTTGATATTAATACGTCTTCTTCCTTCGTTAGCTACAATGTCGTTGTCACAAAAAACTCTGGCGATTATTTATTTATTTGTCTATTTACTTCTGGATATTTCTGAATTATGGTTTTAGTCTATCTGTCTTGGCAATATTTTTTTAACTTCAATATTTTCTTTGGTTTGATTGGAAACATTGACGTCTTCTGAGAGTTTTTGTCTGTCTTTCTTCCACTTTGTCGTTTCTTTTTTTCACTTCTGGATACTCCACAATTCGGATATCAGTCAATCAATCAAGCAGTATTTGTTTTCGCGTCTCTTTTTTCATTGATTTGATTTCAATATTCACACCTCCAGATAGTTTATGTTTGTCCTTCTTCCACATTATGGTATTTTATTTTTCTATCGTGATAGTAAATTATCCGCCCAGATTTTATTACTTCTGTATATTTTTGTTATGTTGGTATTGTTGACTTGGGTAATCTTTAGTTTTATTAATTGAACTGCTTGATTGTTTTCAATTTCATCGAGATTGGCATAATCTGCACAGTAACATTGAATCAGAAATGGATTTGTTGTCAGTTTTTTAGCAGGTCCTAACCTACTAGTTGATTTAAATACCCCTCACTAAAGAAAATTTGCATTGAAAATGTGGATTTTATTGTACTTTTTCAGAGGTCTCAATAGAGAAGAAATAGTTTATATTCTATTCATATTTTTATGATTGTTTATCACTGGACCTGTACTTGAATTTTTTTTTTTATTTTGTCGGGCGTCTTTGCCTTCCCTTTATTCTTGATTTGAAATAATTCCTATAGATGGAAGAATCAGAGTTGCCGCTATTTGGCTTTGCCATGAATGCCCAAGCGACTGTTAACTTCTTCAGTGACAATAAGCATGGGGAATGGCATTATGGACTAATCAAAAAGGTATCATTCTTTTTAAATCTTCAGTTGATACTACTTAATTGGCATAAGGCATGGGTGTTGCCTAATTCTACTAATAATAGTAGCTCCAGCAGCAGAACTCTCACAGCTATTCTCATATTTTGATTGATGTGAGGCAAGGGCTGCGATTGCTATCCTTGGAGGAATTCTTTGGTTTTTATCCAGATATTGGATGCTTCAAGTGATAGCTTTTCTTAGTTTAGGTGGCGGCATAATCTCAGTATATTTCTTCCCATGAAAGGAAATAAGGAGACAGTCACGCAACTGTTGTTTATGCAATTATAGGTACACTGCACATTACATGTAGTACTTGGTTAAGTTAGCTGAGATTGATTAGTTTGTTAATTGTTTAATGCTTTTGTCTTTATTTCTCCAATTTCTATTTTTGTTTGCATGTGTCATAATTAGGTATTTAGTTTGATAGCATACTAGTTAGTTATTACTTGATTTTATAAACAAAGGTTACTTGTTCTGCTTTAATTAATTGATTACTTGTTTGTGTTTTACATGATTCCGCACCACCGCAAGGCGACAACCGACACCGGTGGTTGCCGCCAGCGGTCAGCGGTCGGCGAATCTCGGCTTGTCAGATGTCGGAGATTCCCGCGCCCAAGGTTCTCCACCATGGAGCCTATAAACATCCTCTCCTTCTACAGGAAAGGGGACCGATTCCTGATCACCGATTCCTGAACTCAATTCTTGGTTCCCGAATCGATCAAAGGTCATCGACCCTAAGCGCCTCTATCGAGCAATCCTAGTGAGCCACTCCCTGTAGTTTAAATCTCGGAGCCCAGCCTCCAGTAATCGCTCATCGAGTCTTGCATACTTGCATCCTCATTCCCTACCATATCTCAACATTTGCTCCACTATCTCTCCGTTTATTGCGGAAGATATTTGACTGGAGTATCGGAGTGTTTTCAGTGTGAAAATTTTTCACCGACCTCTGACCTCTTATTTATATTGTGTAGGGCTCAGGTTGAGGAAAGTAGTGACTGGACCCCTTCGAGATCTAACCTAGGCGTGAAATCCAAAGGCTCTCTAATCCGCTAGAGAACTTGGACCCAAGGATACAACATTGACGCCGTCTGTGGGAATAATAAAAAGTTTAACCTTACACATCAACATTCACCCTCTTATGCAAGAAATGGTTATCACCAGAGCGCAGGCCAACGCTCCACTGAGAGACACCGCCCCTCGTGGCAATGACCCCTCAGTGAGTAGCCATGCCGACGAGCGGCCAGAGTCTGATGTGTACAAGCTGGTTGCCGATGTTGGCGACATGAAGCAAATGCTTTAAGCGCTGTGCGCGCGGACAGGAATGCAATGGATGGGGGTTCCTCCCTTGACGCCCCAGGTGTTAACCTCTAGAAGAAGAAGGCATAGCGCGAGAGCCCCTAGGGCAAGGACAAATTGGCCCAATGACGCTGAGGCTCAGGCGGTCTCAGGCAGCAGGGCCCAGACGACATCTGGGAGCCCTCTTGGCTGGGATGCCTGCGGAACGCTTAGAGAGACGGAACCACCACAACTCTCGCAATGACAGGAGGCCCACAACCGGGGTCTTGTGCAGTACGTGGCCATATTGTGTGGGCGGCTGTTGCATCCAGTGCGATCTGCAGGACAACTTCGAGCTCAGAGACGTTATCAATGGGAAGAGGAGCGGGTCCACCCCATGGATAGAGACAAAAGTGGACAATATATGGAACCACTTGTTCAAGGGAGAGCCCGGATGATCAGCACTTGACATGCGAAGGTCGTCGTTCGCTATGAACATTCGGACTCAGCCGGTCCCCCTCAAGTTCAAAATGCTAACCTTGGACGGGCATGATAGAAGTACGGATATGATGGACCACCTAGACTACTTTCGTACCCACCTGTCTCTCTATGGGGCAAGTGAGGCTGTAATGTGCTAGTGCTTTCCCTTCACACTCAAAGGGAATGCCCTACTCTGGTTCCATAGCCTCCGGCCCTATTCCGTCCGCTGCTTCAATGAACTCGCCGATTGCTTCCTGAGCCAATTCGCCTCCAACCGAGGGGAAGAGAAGTAGGCCTGGCACCTTATCCGCCTCCGCCAGAGGCCGGAGGAGAGCTTGAAGCGATTCCTAGCCTGCTTCATCACCGAAGCCCATCGAATCCCCCATCTCTCTGACGAGATGAAGCTAAGCGCCTTCATTGCCACGTTTGCAACTGGGAAGTTCTTCAAGCACCTGGCACATTAACACCTTCAGTCCTTTCGGGAAGTTGAGGCTATCGCTCGGGCCTATATCTCGGCCGAGGAGGCTAATGAAGCGAGGCGCCCCGAATGAATTGACTAACCACGGGAGGGATTGGTCACTGGAAAGAAGAGGAACGGGGACGATGGCCGCTTTCAGGAGCGCCGCAAGCAACCGCGGCCTGAGTTGAGTGCCAGGAGGGAGTATAAGCCAGTGAACCCAACTCCCCTGAGTGACACCTGCTCGAACATCCTGATATAGATTAGTAATGAAAAGGTCTTGAAGTGGCGCCCAAAGTGCCGAAGAACCCAAAGGCTGAAGACTAAACGAGGTACTGCCACTTTCACCGGTCTTTGGGATATACCACGGAGGACTTCCGGACCCTGCAGAAAGAGATAGAAGACCTGGTCTGCCGGAATCACCTCACGCAGTTCCTAAAGGGCTCAAGGTAGGCCCCCAGGACTTCCAAAGATGAAGCGAGCGAGCCACCAAGAAACTGTACCACCGCTGGCGCGATCAGTATGATTTCAAGCGTGCCAGTCAAGAGTAGTGGACAGGGATGACTTGAGCGCACTTCCAGTAACAAGAGAGCGACACAGCGTTTTAGGAATTGAAAGCATACTTCGTCAGTCGGCCCCTTCTGAACTCACCTTTGGATGGCGAGGATTTGTATTTCTACCTAGCTATGTCGGATACAGTTCTGAGTTCGGTGCTGATTAGCCAACACGATAGTGAGGGCATGCTGGACGTTCTCGCGTGGACTCTGAACATAGACGGGTCATCCATGCAAACAGGCAGCGGAGCTGTCATGCTCAGGACTCCAAACTGCTTGGTGATAAAATATTTCCTTACGCTCGCCTTCTCGGTTACCAAAAATATGGCGGAATACGAAGCCCTTCTCACAGGTCTTTGACTGGCTAAGGAATGCTCTACGAAGGCACTAGTCATGTTCAACGATTCAGATTTGGTGGTCAACCAAATCCAAGGAGCCTTTAAGACGTCGAACCCATAGCTTGCTAAATACCAGGCAAAGGTGAAAGCCTAGGTCCGAGCATTCAAGAGCTTCAAAATTGAACACATCCCAAGAGCTGAGAACTGGAAAGATGACGAGTTGACTAAGGACGTAGCAATGGGCTCCCTGGAGTAGTATACCAAGAGCATACGGGAAATTCTGGCCGCTCTAAGCATCAACTGCCTGAATTAGGAAGTGCTATTGGCAACCGAAGGTTATAACTGGATGACCCCGTACTACAAGTATCTGACGGTAGGCTGGTATACGATCATCAACGGTAAGTTATACTGGCGAGGATATTCAACACCCTACCTAAAATGCCTAACCTCGGAGGAGGCTGAGTACGTGCTAGGCGAGGCCCATCTCGGTGTGTGCAGCTTGCACGTTGGGGGCAAAAAACCTCGCATTCAAGATAATGCGACAGGGTTTGTTTTGGCTCACGATAAGTGAGATGCGATGGAATTTGTTAGAAAGTGCGAAAGCTGCCATATTCATGGAACTTTGACCCATCGACCACATTCGAAGTTGCACAGCTTGCAATTCCTATGGCCGTTCGCACAGTGGGGACTCGACATCCTTGGGCCAATGCCCTTGGCCTTCGGGCAGGGGAAGTTCCTCATTGTCGGTATCAATTATTTGACCAAGTGGGTCAAAGCGGCTACCCTGGAGCGGATAACCGAGCAGAACGCAACGGAGTTTGTCCAACAAAGCATCGTTTGCCCTTTTTGGATTCATGAGGCCATAGTGACCGATAATGAAACCGAGTTTATCGGCAAACAGTTCATCAAGTATTGTGCGAGCTTGCGCATTAGGCTAGTTTACATGTTTGTGGCATAACAAGCTAACGGTTAGGTGAAAATCACCAACACGATGCTATTGCATGGACTAAGGACTAAGCTTGAGGACGCGCAAGGGTCTCCTGGGCTGACGAGTTGTCCTCTGTTCTCTAGTCATATTGCATGACGTTGCCTACTCAAGGTCGGGGATCTGGTCCTCCAGAGTATAGAGGTGGCAGGGAAAACTGCCAACAGGAGCAAGCTTACTCCAGGCTGGGGGAGTCCGTTCCTTGTCTCGGCGATCCTTTGAAACGGAGCGTACAAACTACGCACCCACAATCCAAACACATGCAAAGGATCATTTATATAAAACATATTGTATTCATTCATTAAATTCAGAAGAAAGGCCGATCTGAAGGCAACTTCTCTAATCTGCTAAAGATTTTGAATATCCTAATGAACCTCTACTTTAGACTATCATTCGACTTCAAAAATTAAAAAATCTTCTCTTCAAGATGCTTCTAGAAACATTTGACAACTCTTCTGGAGCTTCCAATTAGTTTGCAAAACTGATCTCCTACTTCAGGCTTCCAATCAAATCTTGTGATCGATATCCGTGAGTCCACACGCTTCCACTGCGCCACTCTGATCGATCATCAGCATTAAATCAAATCAAAAGCCTTACAATCTTCACATCTCGAAAATATACCAACAGCCAATCTCAGGAATGACCTGATAAATAAGCGATAAGTTGACTTCATCAGCTTCACCATCACCTGCCTCAAAATTTGGCAACCAATGAAAAGTCTTCATTAGCTAAACTATTATCAAGTCCTTTGTAGCCTGAGGCTGACTTGAAACAAAATCTTGAAGGTTTCTTCTTGCATCTTCCTTTAGGCACGATACACATCTTGCCACGGCTCATGATCAAACTGCCATCAAAGTCTCTCTCCACTCCACTAGGTGGAAAGTCTTCGACGTTCCTATCAAACTTGGATCACTCTAACTCAACCATAACTGCTAACAACCTCATTTGTTCCCGAACTTCTATTCAATCAGGTTCCAAGCTTTCATCAAATCAGTCGAGATTCTAATGAAAGAATTCTTGATAATATGCTTCCTCACGAATGTGCAATGGAGAAAACACTTTACATCTTAGGCTTGAGATTACTAACTCGATTGCGTGTAACTTCATGATGGCTCGTCCGAAAAGAGATTTCATCTCTAATCTTCATAAAAACATCTCTCACAAATAGGAGCTTCGTTCGAAATCTAATCCTTGCAGCAAGAAGAGGAAATACCTCTGGCCCAGTTTTTTCCAATAGCCACTGTTTCCATCTTCTTTGGATTCCCAAATGTCACATTAAGAACCATATGAATCAAAATGACACCTTCTCAAAATCTGCAACAGATTTTCCAATTGGATATTGTATTTCTTAATATTCTTCAAATAAATTAGAACATTATTGACGAAGCTATCATAACTAACCCAAACACGGTCAAATTTTCCAATCGATATTTATTCATACAAGGCACAAAAATATTGGACAACCCAAAAGCACTCTCAGAAATCGTAATGGCCACGCTTTGACTTGAAACCTGTCCTATGCACATCCTCTCACTGAATCCTCAATTAAGGATACCTCAAGCACAACTCGATCCTAGAGAAAACCCAAATTTCTTCAAAAGGATCTAACAAATCCTCGATTTTAAGAGCTGATACATATCCAATTTCCAAATAATCCAATTATAGATCCATCAATCAAATTCTATTCACCAGAGAATATTGAAGTACTCCATGCCAAGACACTTGGCTGAACGAAACCTTGCTCAAACAGATTCTGTAATTGTCGTCTCAATTTCTTCAGCTTAGACAAGACTAATCCATACGAAGCGTTTGAAATATGCGCCAATCCAAGCACAATATCGAAAATAAATTTGATCTCTCGATCCAAGAGCAACCCAGTTGAATCCTTTGAAAAACATCTTCAAACTCGCAATGACCAAAATGTCTTCAATGGTCAAAGAATAACTCCCTGATGTGACCATATATGCCAGATGAACTCAGCATCCATTTCTTAATAGATAACTCGCTTGCAATGCCGAAAATCAACTCTTAAACCTTCTCACTAATTCTTCTTTGAAACTCAATAAACTCAGATCCTGAGTGCAGAATGGAATGGACTTGTCGAAATAGTCTTCCATGACAAGGTATTCGGCTCTAATTTCATAAGCTGTATCTGCAAATACTTCGCCTGGAACCGTCTGGCTCTTATCTAGACGTCTGGAATACAAATGCTTGGGATTCGAATAATCTTTTGACAGATGACATAGAATTCAAAAAATGCCTAAAATGTATCAAATCCCGTATCCTTTAATAATTTACTAGTATCATTTCCATTTTCGAAAGTGAGAATAAAAGAATTTAATTTGATGTGTTTTCTAAATACTAAATAGATTGAAATGGTTTCGATTAGGGTGGGCTGAGTTCTTAACCCTTCCATGTGGTTTATTACATGATATGGAAATTTGATGGTACAAAACTATACCGAGATAGAACAAATGCTTGGGATTCGAATAATCTTTTGACAGATGACATATCTAGCCTCAATTTGAAGCAGATTCCATTTCTGACGAAACAAACTCATCTCGCGTACTTCTTCCTGCTAAACTTGCAAGCTGACCTTGCAAACTCGAACTTCGAGGAAGAAGATTTTGCTTCATTTGACTTTCCTTTAGCGTGTGCTTTGAAAGATAAGCAAGTCCATCATTCGAGCATTGGTTCTAATGCTCTGATTTCTTCTGAAAATGTTTCTCTCGAAAATGCTCTTACTCAATCAATAAAGCATGATCCAGCTCCTCGCCATAAGTCCAGTGTCAGAATGACACCAACTCTTTTCAGATTGAATATTGCAGTTCTCTGCTACTATTCTACTTTAGTGAATCCTTCAGATTCTTCAACTTTTTCCCGAGCATTGCCTCAGGAGGCCTAACTTCGAATACTTCACCCATCAATTCTTTAGTGAGGAAGGATTTGTGGGGACCATTATCCATCCGATCATAACGTCGGGTGGGAATGAACAATCCTTAAATCTTCCTCTTGCTTCTTCCATAGCATTGAATCTCTATACGATCAATATCATCGCTGCCAATAAAATTAGACTTGCACTCCTTGTCTTTACTTTTGGCAGAGATTGTTCACCAAGATTTTACAACTTCTCTTACGAAGAGAAACGAATTGATTCGATTTGAGCTTCTTCATCTTCAACTACAACTTTCAATATTGAAGAATTATCATTTCCTTCACTTTGTGCATGCCACCCTTGCGCAGAATCATGTCAATCTTCTCTGTATTGTTCCAATTTTATCAAATGTCTCTGAAGATACCTTCCAAGCGATCTCTTCATTCTCCTGGCCTAAGATAAGGTGCTGAAAGTCCCACAATCAGCTCGCTTGCATTTACTCGGCCAAAATCTCCTTCTACTCCGCGAGATTTCGGACTTACCCACTTTATTGCCTCTTCCCTCCGGGGGATACTGAGCTATTCTTTATGTTTTCCTATCCTTTACTGTTGTCCTCAATAAAACTGTAAAGACAACTTTAGAGGTTCTAAAAGTCATTTAAAGGCTCCAAACAGTACAGGGGAGGTGAGATAGAGCTGGTTATTCGCCCTCGTGGACGAGTGCTAGTTATAGTGGGTGTGCAGGGTCTTACAGTATCTATCACAATTATAGATAATCTCCTTACCATAAGATATTATAATTCAATCATTCATAACTGTACGTGCATTCTTATATTAACTCAATAGTAATTGTTGTTATTGTTGTTATTGTTATTCTTATTAAAGTTAGTATTTAATTCTATTATCGGGATTCCATCCCTCTTCCCTCCGGGGGTAGTGCCATCCGTTCCCTCAATACGCCAATCCAAGGATTGGCTTTCTTTCTATTAGCTGAATTAGAAGTCATTACTCTATTCCTTATCAGGAATAGCGGACTTCTTGAAACACTATAGAAGGTCATTTACAAACCTTCGGTTTTAGTGCCCAATGTTGTTATTAATAAATTGGACCGTAAGGTCCAATTCAGACAAGTGTTTGAAAAAGACTTTTTTATAAGATAAAAAAGGCCTATCAGACAATCCCTTTCCAAAAGTCAATTCTTATTTATTTACTGTTATTTATTTGTAAAAGTGTATTTCTGTAGATGATTGTCAGAGAACACCTTCGTGACTTCGTGACAATCCACTTTATCGCCTATCTCTCTACCGACTAAAACCTCCTACTTCGCGAGATTTCGAACTGGCACTATCCAAGATTGCTACTTCTTCCCAAATCGTAAAATTTAACAAAATCTCCACATGTTTGCAAAAACTAAACAGAATCCTCATTCTGCCGCTATATCAATCCACCCATTACGTCGCTCATACGACTCATTATAATCAGATGATCATCCTTCCAATCCAAACCCAAACCTAAACCTCTACAACTCGACCTTCTGATTCAAATCTAAATCTCGATAACTCAAATTATCTATTTTGAACCAGATGCAGTACTTATCATACTTAAATATTTAGCCAATTATTTNCACTTTTTTGATCTGTGAATGATAATCTTAACTTCTAATTTACTAATAATATAGTAGGCCATATCCAAATATATTTTATTAATTCTTTACAATGATTTTTATTTAATCAAAACGAAAAACTTTTCTTCTAATAACAAATTCACAAATTTTCCAATTATGGAAACAAGTAATTCTTATGAATTTTAAAGCAGGGTTATCATCAAATAACTTTGTAAAATGACATGCAATACCAAATATTCAAAGATCCCAAGATTTTTAACAATTTTTATAAAGTTAAATACAAGCATTCAAATCCCCTAAATAAGAGCGAAATCGATATGCATGCATATAAATGAGGAAGGATAACAAGAAACTACATACATATAAATTGATAGGAATAATATGAAGATTTTAACAATAAAAAAAATATATTAGATACACTTGGCCGAACTCAAGTATTACCAAAATCTAATACTCAATTTAGCTTTGAAATTAACCTCTTTCACATTCTCTCTCCTCTTCTCTTTCTTTTTTTTATTCTCTTTCACTTTCTTCTATCAAAATCTCATGCCAAAATGACTACAAAATAGAAGAAAAGTATTTAAATATCTAGATTGGTACACATGCACTGATCGTGTATCCATTGGGCATGAAGACATTACACATACACACATGAGCACCCCCCAAATCATGTACGAGTGCTGCCAATGCTGCTACAATGCATTAGTGTGCCTCCATCTTATATAAGTATTGCCTGTTTTGCTAGTTATGTCCGAGCATTATACATACAGGGATCCTAAATCCTCAAATGTTCAATTTTTTATTCAAACATATAATTATTCTCAATAATTCATCGAATTTACTTAATTACTAATATTACAAATCATAAATGGGGAATAGAGTGTTACAATCTCCCCTCATAAAATCTCATTCTTAAAATTTATGTATCTTACTGAATGATCAAATGTAGGTACTTCATTCAAATTTTGTCATCTCACTTCTATGTAACTTCCTTAAATGAGTGATTTTTCTATAACACTTTAATCAGAGGAATTCCTTATGTGCAACGTACTTGATTATGTTACCCAAGAAATTGTACTGGTTCCATGATATACATTAAATTTTCATTAATATGTAGGGGTTCATGGTTGATAACATGCAAAGATTTTTTATTTTTAGTAAATAAAACTTTTTTTTTTTATCAGGTGGTGGATTGAGTTCGATAGAAAAAAAACGATAGAAAAAAAAATATGTGATTTTTCTAGATTTATAGTTTTTTTATGATTTTTTTAAGTTTTATGATTCCATTTTTTTTTATAGGGGATCGTCTAACAACTAAATAAATAGAATAGATAGGAAATAAAGATTCGTTTGACGAGATGTCTTCACATCCAACTATAGCAATAAGTAACCTATTCATTTTTGAATGGCAGTTCCAAAAAAACGTACTTCTATTTCCAAAAAGAGTATTCGTAAAAATTTTTGGAAAAGAAAGGGATATTGGGCAATAATCTTCTTCTGTCCGAAGAAAGGATTCATCGAAATAATGAGTCACCATTTGCAAAGTATTGAGATGTAAACAATGTTGTGAAAAAAATCTCATGACCCTCTTGGACAGAGATACTTTCAAAAATATGTAGTTGCCAACTTTGAAACTTAACTCAGATATCCTATGGTCGACAAACTTTTTTTATTAGTTTTTAGCAATTTGGAGTCAATTTTAAATTAATTAAATCTTTTATGATGTTTTTTCAATTACCTCTGATCGCAAAAGGATTTGGTTACTAATCTCCTCTCAATTGATTACGTACTGACATTTTCTTCCATAAAGTGCCTCAAAAGGGTGTCATACCAGTACTTGCCTGAAATTTGTTATTGTAGACAAACTCATCTAGCGATAAATAATTGTGTCCCGACTTCCTATTATCTCCATAGCACGTGGTAGCAACATGACCTCCAAAATTTGAATCATCCTCTTTGATTATTTATCCATTTGTGGTAGATTTGCAGCACAAAAGTTTAACTTGGTGCCTAATTTCTATGGTAAACTCTTCCAAAATATGGACATAAATCTGGGGTCTTGGTTGATACAATAGAAGTTGGAATACTGTAAAATCTAACCACTTCAATGATGAATAATTTTGCCAAACAATCTCTTTAAAATATCATTCTTATGATAATAATTGATAGATTTTGTTAGACAATCTACGATCACCCATACCATATCATGCTTTCTTGTCATTCTCGATAAACCCATTACGAAATTTATTGTTATGCGTTTCTAGCTTTAACTAGGAATAGATATAAGTTACAAAAGACCTAATAGTTTCTTATGCTCGGTTTTTACTTGTTGATATACAATGTATCTTCCCACAAATGTCGTAATTTTTCTTTTTATGTTCCTCAACTAGAAAATCTTCAATAAGCATTGGTACATTTTATTGATTTCCAAATGGATTGTATATTTAGATTGATGAATTTTGTTTAAAATTTCTTCCTTTAGCACTTCAAAATTAGACACAAATGTGGTCCTGAAATCTCAAATCTCTATCGACCCAAATATTAAAATCATCTCTTGATTCCTGGCTCAAATCCTTGGTCATATCGACCAGAATTGGTTATTTATTTATTTTCTCTTAATCCTTTTGTAATTTTCAGTTGTACATGAAAATATGAGAAAGTCATATATGTACGTTGAGAGTGCAATCTAATGGTACGCTCATTTATGTCATCTAACATCTTAATTCCATGATCTTTAAATGAGACATCAATCTTGCCAACTTATAGCTCAACACATCCGCTACTATATTTGTTTTTATGGGTTGATGCTAAACTTTATAATTATAATATTTTAGTTAGTCCATCCACCGTCTCTGTATTATATTCAATTATTTTTGAGATAGCAAATATGTCAAGCTCTGATGGTCTAAATACGCAATTATTTCTCTCAATACAAGTAATGTATCCATATCTTCAATATAAAGATGACGATTGCTAATTCAAAGTCATTGGTAGGGTAA
Source organism: Nepenthes mirabilis (assembly GCA_025585075.1). NCBI lineage: Eukaryota > Viridiplantae > Streptophyta > Magnoliopsida > Caryophyllales > Nepenthaceae > Nepenthes > Nepenthes mirabilis. The sequence goes on along the minus strand of JAODPA010081823.1, from coordinate 87,408 downwards.
TTCTTTTTCATAAACCTTATGTTGCCTTGATCTATAAGAGATCACCCTACTATGTTGCATCGACATGTGAACCAATGTGTCTTTCAAGCATAACAATAAATCACATAGCCTCTGGATCCTTACAGAATAGATAGAATTAGGGTTATTGTCAAACGGCTCTAACTTCTTTCACAATCCTTATTTCATTGAAATGTCACCTTCTTTTATGCTGTGTGACTCAATGGCACTACTATACTTGAAAAATTCTTCACAATCCTTTGATAACACTCAGCCAAACCAAAAAAAACTTTACGCTTTCATTACATTTTTTGATTGATTCCAATTTGTGACCACTTCAACTTTCTTCAGATCTATTGAAGTTCCTTCCTTTGATATTCATATGGCCTAAAAAGGCCACCATCTCAAGATATAATTCACATTTTTTTTAACTTGGTAGACAACTACCTCTCCCTAAGCATTTGCAAAGTAATCCTCAGGAGGACCATGTGTGTCATGTCCTCTTACTGAACTTGAATTATCGATAAAATTAATCCATCTTATCTTGATTACTCATACTATTAGATTGATCAGTTTTCAAACTCAAGTCTTAAAATAAAGTTATTATGAGTCTTAAAATCTCAAATCGACTTTGGACATGAATTACAAGTCGATAACAACAATTGACCAAAAAATATAAAAATTAGCTAAAACACAAGACCTAAAATTGTTATATCTGAAAGTAGCTTTGCGTACCAACTATAATATGATGTCAATATATCATAAGGAGATCGTCTATACAAAGATTAGAGTAACCAAACAACCATGTAACAAAATTAGATTTCAACTACATTACTCCTAAGAGCATTGCAATAACTAAGTTGTTATAGAACCAATTAACCGAAATGAAAATAACTCATCCTACGACTACTGATCTAAAATAAAATACAAATCCAATTCCTTTCGATTCCTAGTCAAATTTTCTCAAACTAGTTCCTCAGCCAACGTCCTTACCTGCTAGTGTCCAAGCCCACTCTCAATAAGGCATAATAATTTATCTATAGTTAAACATATCATTTTTATTAATCATGCCAAAAGGAATAATAAATAAAATCTTGGATGCAAATCCATGAATTTTCACCACATGTGTGCACAGCTTTTAATTTCTTTATTTCCTGTTCTAAATCCAAAATGTGCTATAAAAATCATATTTAATCATGCTAATTCATATGGACTAAGGGCCAATAGGACCTTACTGACAAAGAAGTGAATAATTAAAGCCCGTATTGTAGTTATTTTCATACAATCAAAAGCTTTATACTAGTATTTAAGACTTATAGATAGGCTATCATATATATAACATTATAGATAGGGCTTGTTGGGTCTAACTCAATGGCAGGCCAGGAGAAGTAAGGCCCAGTCAAAGGGACGCTGGCCCAATCAAAAGGACGCCAGCCCAGTCGAGCAGCAGGCCTAGAATACCTCTGAAGTCAAGCAGGTCCAGATGCATAGCTCACGCGGCATCTCAAGGCCACAACCAATCAGTGCGCCGCTGCAGCATGCTGAGGCAGCTACAGGCAATAGGAACTTGCCCAGAGAATGCTGGCTAATGATGAGATGGTTAGTCCTACAGGCCGCGATGCCCGCTGTCCTCTCAACCCGCTCATCCAATCAATGCGTAGGCACCAGACCAAGAGTGGTCAACATCTGACGATGGTCTCTGTGCCATCGTAAGGTGACAACTGACATCGTAGGCTACCGCTAGCGGTCAGTGGCCGGTGAATCCGGCTTATCACATGTCAGAGATTCTCGCGCTCAAGGTTCTCCACCATGGAGACTATAAATATCATTTCCTTCAACAAAAATAGGACCCCTGATTCTGATATTCTTGATTCCTAATCAAAATTCTTGATCTCTCTGATCTAGAATCGTAATTCTCTAAAGCCTTTGTCGAGCAACCTTAGTGAGCCACTCCCTGTAGTGCATCCAGCGGAGCTTAACCTCTCCAAACCACTCAACAAATCTTGCATTCTCACATCCTTACAATCCCACTGCATCCTACATTCACTCCTGCATCTCTCCGTTTATTGCAGAAGATAACTAACTTGAGTGTCGGAGTATTTTCGGTGAAAGAACATCTCGCTGACCTCTAACCTCTTGTTTGTAGTTTGTGTTATGTAGGGCCCAGGTTGAGGAGAGTAGAGACCAGACCCGCTCGAGATCCGACCCAGACACAAAATCTGAAGGCTCCCTAATTCGCCAAAGAACTTGGACCCAGAGACGCAACATTAGTGCCGTCTGTGGGAAACGTGACAAAAATTCTAAGTTCTTACCCCAACATCCACTCTCTCATGCAAACGATGGTCAACACTAGAGCGAAGGCAAGCACGCATCTAAGAGACGCTATTGCCCACAGTGACGACCCCTTAGTGGGTAGCCGTACCGGTGAGCGGCCGAGCCTGACCTGCACAAGCTAGCTGATGATGTAGGCGTCATGAGACAAATGCTCTAGGTGCTATGCGTTCGAACAGGAATATAGTGGATTGAAGCTCTCCCTCCGGGGCCCTAGGCATCGACCTCCAGGTGGTAAAGACACGATACAAGGGCCCCCAAGGTGAGAACCAGCGGGCCTAATGACGCCAAGGCCCAGGCGACCTTAGGCAGTAAGGCCCAAGTGACAGCTAGGAGCCTTCCAAGTCGGGATGAGCTAGCAGAGATCCCAAAGAGGCAAAATCCCCGCAACTCCTGCAGCGACAGGAGGCCAACCACCAGGCAAGAGGGATCGTGTAGCATGTGGCTGCCCCATGTGGGCAATCACTATGCCCAGCACGACCCGCAGAATAACTCGAAGCTCTGTAACTTTATCAACACGAAGAGGAGCGAGACCCCTCCTTGGATAGAGAAAAAGGTGGAGAAAATATATAACCAATTGTTCAAGGGGGATTTTAGATGATCCATGCTCGACCTGTGGAGGTCACCGTTCAGTATGGGCATACAGATTGAGTCGCTCCCCCACAAGTTCAAAATGCTGACACTGGACGGGTACGACGGAAGTGTAGACCCGATGGATCACCTTGACTACTTTCGTACCCACCTATCTCTCCACGGGGCAAGCGAGGCCATCATATGCCAGTGTTTCCCCTTAATCTCAAAGGGGACGCCCTACTCTGGTTCCACGGCCTCCAACCCAACCCCATCCAATCCTTCGACGAGCTCGCCGATTGCTTCTTGAGCCAGTTCGCGTCCAGCCGGAGGGAGGAGAATCAACCATGGCACCTCGTCCGCCTCCGCCAGAGGCCAGAGGAGAGTCTGAAGTGGTTCTTGACCCACTTTATCACCAAAGCTTGCCGGATTCCCTAGCTCTCTGACGAGATGAAGCTCGGCACCTTCATCGCCACGTTGGCTGTGGGGGAATTCTTCAAGCACTTGGCGCACCAACGCTCCCAGACCTTCCAGGAAGCCGATGCCATCACTCGAGCCTATATCTTAGCCAAGGAGGCAAACGAAGCAAAGCATCCCAAAAGCACGGACTGACCAATGGTAGGGCCCATCATTGGGAAGAAGAAAAGCAGAGATGGCAGCTGCTTCTAGGATGGCCGCGAGTAGCCACGGCCTGAGCCAAGCGCCAGGAGGGAATACAAGCTGGCAGCTTTTATTTCCTTGAACGACACCCGTTCAAACATCCTGATAAGATCAGGGATAAAAAGTTCTTGAAGTGGCCCAAAGCGCCAAAGAACCCAAAGGTAGGAGACTGCCTTTCACCAATCTCTAGGGCACAGCATAGAAGACTGCCAGACCCTCCAAAAGGAGATAGAAGACCTGGTCCACCATGGGCACCTCACACAGTTCTTGAAGGGCTTGAGGCAAGACCCTAGGGCTTCCAAAGGAGAAGCTAGCAAGCTACCAAGGAACTGTGCGCCACCAGTGTGATCAACAAGATTTCAAGTGGGCCGGCCAAGAATAGTAGGTAGGGAAGACTTGAGCACGCTTCTAGCTGCAAGAGAGCAAGAGTAGAGGTTAGGAATGATGTCATTATCTTTAGTAGCGACAATATGACTCATGTAACCTCCCCTCATTCTGACCATCTTGTTGTATCAGCCCTCGTTTTAGATGGTACGATTGGCTTCTAACTAAAACGAGTCTTTGTTGATAATGAAAACTCTAGAAATTTGCTATATCTCAAAGCATTTTTTAAGCTTGGGTTGAAAAAGAACTAGATGAGAACAGCTGAAGGGCCCTTGTATGGCCTAGACAACGAACCTATGCCCGTGCAGGGGGAGATCCAGCTGAAGATCATGATGGGAATTTACCTCCATATTGCCATGCGAGAGTTAACGATTCTTGTTATTGACCAGTCGTCCGTTTACAATGCTATTTTGGGCAGACCATTCCTCACTACTTCCGGGGCTGTAATGTCGATCCCTTATCTTAAGATAAAGTTTCCAACCACATACAGAGTGGGAGAAGTGCTCGGCGATTAGGTGGTGGGATGGACGTGCTATCTATCCCAAGTTGCTCCAGTAGTGCTAGACCGATTGGCCGGGGACTTGGATTTTGACGACAAAGCTACATTGCAGCAAGCCTAGTCGGGTGAAGTGATCGAGATGGTCCCTCAGGACCCTGCTGAACCTAAGAAGTGCATGCACATCAGCGGCTCCCTATCTGCAACAGATCATGACTAGCTGGTAAACTTCTTCAGGAAGAATTCTGACGTCTTCATGTGGAGTCCAACCGACATGTCTGGGATACTAGCTGGAGTAATGATCCACAAGTTGGGCCTCGATCTCGATCACAAACCTGTGAGGTAGAAGCACTGGAACGACTCCATCGAGAAGCTCGTAGTCATGAGAGAGGAAGTGAAGAGGCTGCTGGGTTCATAATGGAGGTCGAGTATTCGGATTGGCTGTCCAATGTCGTGCTCATGAAGAAGAGCAATGTCAAGTGGCAGATGTGCGTCAACTTCACCGATGTGAACAAGGCCTGCCCAAAGGATAGCTTCCCACTCCCCCAGATCGATCAGCTGGTGGACTCTATATCCAGATATGAACTCCTGAGTTTCATAGACGCCTACTCAGGTTATAACCAAATCAGGATGGATCCGAACGATAAGGAGTATACCTCCTTCATGATCAACTAGGGGACGTACTACTACTAAGTCATGCCCTTTGACCTTAAGAGTGCCAGAGTGACCTATTAGTGACTGGTTAACAAAATGTTTGAAACCCAGATTCAAAGGAACGTGGAGGTATACGTCAATGACATGTTCGTCAAAAGCAAAGTAACTAGTGACCATGTTCACAACCTAGAGGAGACCTTCGAGGTGCTCTGAGCTCATAGGATGAAGCTCAACCTAGCCAAGTGCGTGTTTAGGATAATTTTTGAAAAGTTCATGGGCTTCATCGTGTCCCAGCATGGCATCGAAGCAAACTTGAAAAAAATCAGAGCCATCCTTGACATGAGCCCACCGCAAACTGTGATGGAAGTCATAAAACTTACCGGGTGACTTGCAGCCCTATCATGGTTCTTAGCTAAGTCTGAGGAAAAGTACCTACCATTCTTCAAAGCATTCCAAGGAACAAAAACATTGAGATTCCAGTAGACGGACCAGTGCGAGGCTGCATTTCAAGAGCTGAAAACATACCTCGTCAGTCTACCCCTTCTAAGCTCACCTTCAGAGGGCGATGATCTATACCTCTACCTGGCAGTATTGAACACTGCCCTGAGCTTTGTACTTATCAAAAAGCACAAAGGAGTGCAGTGACCCGTGTACTATGTAAGCAAGGAATTGACTGATGGGGAGTCTCGTTACCCCCATGTTGAGAAGATAGCCTTAGGCCTCATCTACTCTACATGAAAGTTAAGGCCCAACTTCCAGGTGCATCAGATCATCATGCTGACCGATTAGCCCTTGAAGGAGATCCTTCGGAAGCTTGAGACGTTCAGATGACTGGTCAAGTGGGCTATAGAGTTGAGCGAGTTTGACGTGGAGTTTTGACTATGCCCGACCGTCAAAGGCTAGGCCCTAGCAGACTTTGTCGTTGAGGCGGCGACCCCAACTCTAGACACCCAGGACCATCCTAAAAGTTTGGACGTGCTAGATGCTCCTGCATGGATCATGGATGTTGATGGATCATTTTCTTAGACAGGCAGTGAGGCCCGGAGTCGTGCTTAGAACTTTGGACGGGACAGAGATCAAATACTCCATCACGCTCATCTTCCTAGCCACCAACAACGTGGTGGAATATGAAGCCCTTCTCATGAGGCTTTGGCTGGCTAAGAAATGCTCTGTGAAAGCGCTAATTGTGCTCAGTGACTTAGAGTTGGCGGTCAACCAAATCTAAGTAGCCTTTGAAGCATCGAACCCGCAGCTCACCAAATACTCGACAAAGGCAAAATCCCAAATCCAGGCATTTAAGAGCTTCAAAATCGAGCACATCTCGAGGGCTGAAAATAGAAAAGCCGACCAGTTGGCCAGGGATGCGGCGACGGGATCCCTAGAGCAGTACGCCAGGAGCATGGAGGAAATCTTTGCCTCCCAAAGAGAGGATGGCCCAGATCAGGAAGTGCTGCAAGTAAGCACAGGTGAAAACTGGATGACACCATACTATAGATAGTTGATGGACAGGATGCTTCTGATGAATGCTGAAGAGGCCAAGCGGATAAGGAAGACGGTAGGCTAGTATGCGATCATCGACGGTAGGTTATACCGGCAGGGGTATTCAACTCCTTACCTAAAATGCCCGACTCCGAAAGAAGCCAAGTATGCACTGAGAGAGGTCCCCTCAGCATATGTAGCTCGCACATCGAAGAAAAAAACCTTGCATTCCACTTTACCAAGTGGGTCAAATCAATTCCCCTGGCACAGACTACCAAGCAGAATGCAACAAAGCTTGTCCGCTAGAGCATCGTCTACCGGTTCAGGATTCTCGAGGTCATAATGACTGACAAACGATTCACCAAGAACTGTCTAAGCTTGTGCATTAGGCTAGTTCACACATATGTCCCGTATCCTCATGCTAACAGCCAAGTTGAAGTCACCAACCAAATGTTACTACACGGATTAAAGACCGAGCTAGAAGACGCAGGGGTGCCTGGGTTGACCAGTTACCCATTGTACATTGGTCATATCGCATGACCCTGTGGGAACCGACGAGGGAGGCAACCTTTAGCCTATGCTATGGCGTCAAAGTGGTCGTCCCCGTCAAAGTGGGACTCCCCAGCCATTGGGTCGAATGCTTTGACCCCACCACTAACTCCGGAAGGCTCAAGGAATGCCTAGACTTGCTTCCGGAGGTATGTGATGCAGCCCTCCTGAGGACGACAGCCTACCAACAGCGCATTGCTCGGTACTACAATAAGAGGATGAAGGCTTACCAACTCAAGGTTGGGGATCTGGTCCTCTGGAGTGTAGAGACAGTGGGAAAGACTGCCAATAGGAATAAACTTTCCCTAGGCTAGAAGGGTTCGTCCCTTGTCTCAACAATCCTTCAAAACAGGGTGTACAAGCTACGCACCATGGACGGCAAGTTGGTCCATTGGACCTAGAATGCAACCAACCTCAAGAAGTACTACTAATGATCTAGCCTCAAGGTCAGGTAAGGTGTGCATACACGACAAGGAGTGCATGTACATGTATCGCATTTTCCATTAATAAAATTATTGCTTTTGTATCTTTGTGTGACTGGTCATATGAATGCATGCGTAGTTGTTATTCTAAGAATGAAATGGCCCAGACTGCCCCTAAGTCAGGAGGACCTTCATCTACCTGTAAACCAAAACCCTCACTCCGTGCTAGGCAGTCCCAAAGAGGACGTATGCGAACTTTGATTCTATGTTCGAAGGGCCCTAAACAGCCACGAAACCCTGGCCCCGTGCTAGGTGACCCTCAAGCGGTCATACATGAACTTCGGCTCTACACCGAAGGGCCCTAAGTGGCCACAAAACCCTGGCTCCGTGCTGGCGGCCCCAAAGTGGTCGTACGCGAACTTTGGTTCCGTGCTGAAGGGCCCTAAGTGGCCACGAAACCCTGGCCTCATGCCAGGCGACCCTTAAGCGGTCGTATGTGAACTTTGGCTTCCCATCAAAGGGCCCTAAGCAGCCACGAAACCCTTGCCCCGTGTCAGGCGGCCCTTAATTTGTCGTACGTGAGCTTCAACCCCGCGCCGAGAGGCCCTAAGCGGCCATGAAACCCTTGCGCCAAGCCAGGCGGCTCTCAAGCGGTCGTATGTGAATTTTGGCCCAGCACCAAAAGGCCCTAAGCGGCCCTAAAACCCTTGCTCAGTGCTAGGTGATCCCAAAGAGATCGTACCCGAACTTTGGCTCCACGTCGAATGGCTCATATGTATCCAAATGAAAAGACCCGGGGCTCTGAAAATTCCTAATACATGGCCATCAAAATGCTAGGGGGCCTAAATGGCAGGCGTGTGATGACCTTCTCAAGGGAAGAGAGCACCCTCAGTCAATGACGGTTGTGGGCTAGAACCATGTGCATGGGAGCGACGATGCCTTAAGTGTGGCTGAGCTCCAAAACGGTACCATGCGCGCAACGGCCTAAGACCTGGAGTCCAGTTGTTATGGCCTGAAAATGCAGTTGGCCCTTGTGTGACTCAACCAGGCGTGTGACGATGTCCAACCTAATGGACCGAGCATCCCATTATGCGTGAGATGCGACGATATCCTCAGCCAAAGGACGACTACAGTGCAAGAAGGGTCCGAATTCGTGCCTTGGCGACGATAGCTAAAGAGCTTAGCCGTAACAAGACAGATTGCAAAGCCAAAGAAGATAACATGAGAAGCAAAGTGCCAAAAGCTGAATAGAAAATCGCATTTCATTAATCATATATGCTGAGGACTACAAGAACGTGGTCGAACAACAAAGAAGAAACTACACAAGAGCTCCTACTACCCTAGGGGTCCGAAGGTCCAGCCCACTAGGAGAAGTCAGTTAGATGGGAGACTACTGAAGCTTCATCATTCCCTGGATTGAGGATCCCCATGGGAGCGCCTTGGTATGCGGCAGACATGATACGATGACACAAGTGAATGTCGTCCCAAAATCTAGCCTCTAGCACCCGAGCGATCTATTCCGGGGAAAGACGGACCCTGAGGTCCTCTAAGGCGTGGGAGCTCAGGCCCTCCAACTCGGCTATTTGTCCCTTTATGACCTAAAGCTCTCCTGTTAGCTGTTCGACCTCTTGCTTTAGTGCACCAGTCTCACCCTCCAGCTACTCAACCTCCCACCTTAGCACTCCGGTCTCGCCCTCCAGTCGCTCAACCTCCTGCCTTAAGATCACAGTCTCAACCTCCACACGCTGGGCTGCTTCCCTTCAATTTCCTCTCAGATCTGGCTGAGGAGTTCATCGATGTGGGAAGACGTCATGTGGAGGGAGCGCATTACCTCCGAAACTTGCAATGGAAGGACAAAGGAGGATAAGGAATTAGAAAACCTTAGCATACCCACCAACAGAAGGATGCAACACTCAGAGAGATCATACCTGAGTAAAGAACATGCCCACGCTACTGGAAGTAGCCCCGCGTGTAGGCACACTTAGGGGCTCTGGCCGCCCAGCAACCTCCTCCTCAGGTCTGGATGAATTTGGCACCACCAAGGGTAGCTGGACGCCAGTGTGCCCTGCCTGCAACGTCATCTCCGTCAGACTGGCCTCCTAGAGCACCTCAGCAGTGGAAGTGTTGACAATTTGCTTAGATTCATCGACCTCCTTAATGGTGATAGGACCCTGTGTGAGGGGCTCAGGTGACTCCCGGGCCAATGAACCTGTAACCTCCGGAACCTCTACAGGCTCCAGCGCTTGCTCCAGGTCATCCATCTCAACGATCCTTATGGGTTCCACCGCGTCGGTCGTCACTTCCGCAATGATCACAATGGACATTCCCTATGGCTCAAGGTCAAAAAGGGGAGTCGAAGGCGATTCCCCGCCAAACGCTAGCTCAATCAAGGGAACTCTGTACTCCGCCAATGCCACAGCGAGAATCGGGGAACGCTCGATCACTCTCTCCGGCGATAGCAACTCAGGTCCCTGCTTGGACACGGCAGCCCTAGTGGGCGTGACCGGCTCAGCAACCAACCTTAGTGACCTCCACGTGGAAGTACCTTCGGCATCCCTCAACCTGCTCAAGGGAGCCTCCTCTTCGTCTGAAGAGGACTCCAGAGATAGTGACTAGCCACTCTCCCCAGGGGACCTCCTAGAGGGATCCCAAAGGATGATGGCTCTAGCTTTCATCTTCTTATCTGCGGCCGTGGCCCCGCCACATACAGGCCCCTACTTGGCAGTGGCGAAGGCATTAGAAGTAAAGTAGAACCCCTACTTCGTGAACGTCGCCATATTCGCCCGAATGCAGTCAAGCACTTTCTTCTCCTTCTCGACCTCATCCGCCTTCACCTCTCCTTGGAAGAAATCGCTCACTAGACCCCACTTATTGGAAATCTCCCAATCCGGAAGTTCCCTTAAGAAGAAGAAGCCATTCTTCCAATTTTTCACCGAATCGGGGTTTGTTCCCGGAAAGTGAAAACCAAAGCATTGCGACACGAGACCCAGTCTTCCGACTAAGTGAAGCAAAAGATCTCCTTCACCGAACCCGACCCGAATGTAAGTTCCTGAAGGTGTGCGAAGACACACATGGTGACCAAGTATGGAAGGGCGTTGGGATGAAGACGAGCAACGGTACCCCCAGTGTATCAACAATCCCATACAGTTCAACCGGCATGAAAAAGCGGAGTCCACCTCTTAGATGGTGCTCGTAAATGGTGATGAAACCCTTAGGGGGCGTGTTTTCCCTTCCAGTTTGGCCAGGGGAAGATAGGCTCACTCGCCAAGAATGCCGTAATCCACCATCAGGGCAGCAACAGTGCCCACTGTTAAGATGGATTGAATATCGCCAACTCCTTAGCAAATCATGCAAGAAGAAGATGGAGAGCTTTTCTTCATAGCCATGGCTCCCACAAATAAGAAAATGCAAAGTGTGGAAGGCAAGGAAAGGCACCGTTTAAATAGGCAGTGCTTGGGAGACGAAATAGTAACGTGCGGGAAATGCAATGGCTGCCCTAAATGATGGCCATGACACGTGTCGTTTCAGCAGTGTGCTCCAATTCCCTCGAAGCAGCTCATCATGGCATCTGACGAACCATCATCCCACTACCACTACAGCCATCTGCCAAAATCCTTGTAGTCACACCCGCATATAATGCGGCAATTCTGGCCATCTGAAATGGCTGTAGCAATCCTTTCAGAGCACGGAGCTAGAAGGAAGAACGAGTCATTCACATAGCAACAGGAAATAAATACATTGCTTAGTTAAGTAATGAAATTTTATTTAGTATTTTCATTAATAAAGTTTCTTTACAGAGCTGGCTGTCGGATACAACTATTCATCCCCTTCAGGCCCTGAAAGATCGAGAGTTTTGAACTCTGTCCACTCAGAGCGCATCTTGGTGCCTAAGTTCTAGGAGTCTAGAAGGTTGACGCGAAAGCCTAGTACCGCTAGTGAAGCTATCCTCCGACTAAGCTGGATACCTTCCTGGAATCTCCCTTCCAGTAAGGGAGCCAGCTCCTCAACCTGATTCTTGACTTCAGCTTTGCCTCCTACCGTGCACGGGCATCATGTACCTCCCTAAGCCATCCGTGATGCCGCTTGAGCTTCTCCTGAAGAGCAACGATCCGATTTTGAGGCCCCAAGTTGGCATCAACCTACTGCGACACCCTCGCTTCAGACTCTTACCATCTTGCTCGAAGTGTGCAGCGCGTACCCGTGCCTGCTCAATTTCTCTGACGGCAACCTACACTCTATCTTCGATATCCTCCACTGCCCTAAGGACATGGCTAAGAAACAGGCGGGCAGCGCCAGGCCTTTGGTGTCACAAGGAAGTGGATGCCCCATCCAATTCGAAACCCAGTGGAACCCTCAAGAACCTCATTAGCCCGATGATGGAGGTCTTTGAATGGCAGCCCTCCGCTGCAGTTGCGGGAAGCGCAGCCTCATCATGAACCCTTGAGGTCTGAATACCCCTTTTGGATCCACCATAAGATGATTCAGACTCCGAGGAAGAAGATGATCTCTCAATTAAATTCACCACAGCAAGGAAAGTGGGAGAAAGGCAACTACATAACAAACTTTTGAGCCTTTCAGCAAGAAAGGGGTGCGAAACTTGGAGGGATTCTCGACACTTAAATAACCATAATCCTCCCAAGAAACGGCGTCGTCAGAATGATGGAACGTGCGCAGATGACCCGTGAGGTTCCCCCACGTGGTGGCACCCTAAAGCATCGTGCCTTTCCTAGGAGAGTCATTATAACGCAATGACCCCAGGGTTTCCAGTGCAATAAATGTGCCAGCACTTTCGCCTGATGTGACAGCCGTAAAAAACATTTTGCCTCCCAAGGTAGAACGCACCAACGACCAGTTCCATTTTTATCCTCCCGTCGACGGTTCCCTTTCGAACTCGAAGGATGAACGCCGACCAAGGCGACTGGAAGTGACTTAACGTTTAGAATGAGCTAGCACTCGAGTAAGTATGGCAACGAGAGGGCCCTGTGGCCTTTTAGTCATATCACAAGAAAGAGGAAGAAGTGCTCAGCAACATAAAGAATGAAGACAAAGGTTACTACTTTTATTCATTGGAACTCTTTACAAAGTACAAGATTTGTGACAATAAAAGTATAAAAAAGCAAAAGTACAGCAAGAAGCAAGAAGCTCAGGATGGTGACGTCACCAGAGGGACTCGACTTGGGGAACAATATCACATCAGATCATTCTGGTTGCATCACCCCAACTCCGATCTCACTCCCGTACTGACGTCACTGATGCCCATCCACTGCCGAAGGCGCGGCTAGACCACTGCCGTAGAAGGAAAAGCATCTTTCACAGAAGTCCTGACGGGGCTGCAATTGGCTCGCATGCTCCCCAGGGAGAGTTTGGGTTCCACCTCCTTCACAGGCAACATAAATGAACTACAAGTCACGGTAAGGGCCAGAGGCGACACGCTCTTGTGGGGACAGAGCCCACCAAGAGAGAGCATGCGCCCCGCCAACCAACTGGAGTCATTGCTGGCTGTGAAGGAGGCGCGTGACGATAGCTGAGTGGCCGAAACACCCTCATTACGATAAGGAATCGCCCATAGAAAGGGCATGACGGCAAGCTTCAACTGCAACACTGGATTTCCTACAAGTCCATCCGATCCCTTCATAGATCCTCGTAGGGAGCGGGGCAAGCCAAGAACTTTGCATTGCTTCTCAGAAAAATGGCTAAGTATGGATCTCTTTGCTAGGGAACTCCTCAATTTATGGTTGTGCTAGCACTCGATGAGTTCCTAGAGGGGCACATATCTCGATGACTGTCTATCATGGAATAGGAAAGTCATCAATGCTGAGCTGGATTGTGAGACGCAAATCCTTCCCAACAGAGCTTCGAATCCCTGCGACGCCTGAAAAGGCTACATATTCGCATGGGGAAGGAGCAATGCCTTGAAGAAACAAAATTCAGTGCATCTCGAGGAAGGCCACGTAGATAGTCAGCTGGACCCACGATGGACATGCCAGGCCACAACCTTAGGCCGTCCCTAGGTATGGGGGGCTAGTGTTGGGTTCAACTCAGACGCGGGCTAGGAGTAGCAAGGCCAAGTCAAAGGGACACCAGCCTGGTCAAGCAGCAGGCCCAGAATCCCTCTGAAGCCCAGTAGGTCTAGATGCACAACCCACGCGGCATCTCATAGTAATAACTAATTAGTGTGCTACTACAGGCGGCAAGAGCTTGCCCAGAGAATGCTGGCCAATAAGGAGGTTAGTGCTGCAGGCCACAGCACACGCTGTCCTCCCAAGCCGCTCAGCTAATCAGTGCGTAGGCACCAGACCAAGCGTGGTCAACACCCGACGACGGTCTTCGCCCCACCACAAGGTGACAACTGACACCATTTGCTACAGCCAGCAGTTAGCGGTCGACGAATCCCTGCTTGCCACATGTCAGAAATTCCCGTGCTCAAGGTTCTCTACCATGGAGCCTATAAATATCCTTTCCTTTAACAGGAAAAGGACCCCCAATTTTGACATCCTTGATTCCTATTCGAAATTCTTGATCTCTCCAATCTGGAATCTTGATTCTCTAAAGCTTCTATCGAGTAACCTTAGTGAGCCACTCCCTACAGTGCATCTAGTGGAGCTTAACCTCCCAAAACCGCTCAACAAATCTTGCATTCTTGCATCCTTATGTTCCCCACTGCATCCTACATTCACTCCTATATCTCTCCGTTTATTACAGAAGATAACTGACTTAAGTATCGGAGTGTTTTCAGTGGGTGAACATCTCGTTGACCTTTAACCTCTTGTTTTTAGTTTGTGTTGTGTAGAGCCCAAGTTGAGGAGAATGGAGACTGGATCATTTGAGATCTGACCTAGGTGCGAAATCCAAAAGCTCCCTAATCTGCCAGAGAACCAATACCCAGGGACACAATAGGGCCGAACATTACTTACCCATGGATGCTAGGTTCAAATCTTGACTATTACTATAATACACTAAGGTATACCATAATATACTACCACTAATTTCTTACAATTGTTTGATATATAAATAGATACAAATTCTACACAAATATAAATAATTTTATATATTTCTCTAATCGAAGAAAATATTCATAATTTCTTCACAAATTGTAAAGTTTTCTTAAAACTTTTATTAATTTTTGGTCATGCAACGTATAAAATTCTCACAGGAACTTAATTGTGACATTTTAGAGAATGTATGAGTAGTGTTTGAAAATTTCAGACTTACAATAGTTAAATTTTATAGAAAATATAGGAACCATGTGTAGTTGATAAAATTTTAGCACTTCTCTTCCATTCTATAACATGCAGGGAAAGGATAATGAATTTTCTAGAACATACAGAGCACATACTTAGGGATTTGACACATATAGAAATATTATGTAAGAATTTAAAGCATGCAAGATGCATTCAAACATAATTTTAGAATACACATTAATTTTTTTGTAGAAAATCAGCTAAATAATACTATACGCATAAGTATAGACATGGATTTCATATAATATTGTAGAAAAATAAGAAGAATAGTATATGCATGTAATAAATAAACATTTTAAGTACTAAAATACAACATACATGAGTATTTAAAAGAACAAATGCTCAAGGAGGTGGAAAGAAATCAGCAGCAAAGGAAAGAAGCTTTGAGTGTACTTACCTTGACTTCAAATTCACCAAAACCTTACTTGGATTTACTTTAAATAGCCTTCTCTATGCTTTTCTCTATCTTTTTCATTTCTCCTTCTCTCTCTTCTCTGAAATTTGGTAAAAAATAATCACAAATTAGTTAGATATGACTTATATAGAAGACTGACACACTTGCAATTGTCTGATATACATCGGGCATCGTAGCAAAATACTTTTGCTCACGAGTATCATATCAAGTATGCATTAGGCGCTGGCAATCTACTAATAATATGCTCAAGCATTCCTTGAGCGTGCATCGAGTATAAGCAATCTACCGGAGCACGTTCGAGCTTCGGTCAGGCATCTGTTAAGTACAACCTCTACCTATAATATGTATGTACACGCGTCATACAGCAGTCGAGCGTCATATCAGCCCGATGTGACTTGATCTAAAGTTTACTTTGACTCAATTTGCTTCATTTGACCTCAATTTTACTTATATTAATTTAATTAATCATAATAAAAATTAGAGTTTTTAAAACTCATATCTTACATTATTTTTATCATAGCATTTTAAGTAAATCAAAATATTATCAATGAAAACCATCACCAATTGATTCAAGTAGGATTAAAGTACCTAACTTATCAAATCCATAAACCTTATAGGGATATTTGTTAATCTAAATGACAAAATAAGAAATTCATAATGACTGTACTTCAGTTGGACAACTTCTTTCATCACACATTTCTTCTTAATTCTTAATTTGTGTTATCTTGATCAAAAATCAATATTTAAAAACACTTGTGCTCATTGTAATTGATCAACAAGGGCATCAATTCTCGATAATAGGCACTTATCCTTAATTATAATCTTATTCAAGTATCGATAGTTTATACACAATCTCATAGACCAACCCTTCTTCATATAAAAAATCGGTGCACCCTACGGTGATATACTTTGTAAAATGAAACCCTTCTCTAAAAGTTCTTCTAATAACTTCTTCTACTCCTTTAACTTTGAAGGAGTCGTTTTATATAGATTCTTGGACATCATTGTAAATCCCAACGTCAATTAAATTTTGAATTCAATCTCCCTATTTAGCGGCAATTCAAAAAGATACTCTAAGTGTATGTCCTCAAATTTTCTTACCACTGGAATCTCCTCAACTGGTGTATTTGTCTTCCGACAGTGCTAATATAAGTAATGTATACTTGACATCCATTTTTCATCAAATGGAATGCATACAAATTTGAAATATAAATAAAATCGAACAAAACCTAGAATTAAAAATGTGCCCTCTTATAAAAATTGTCCACATTTGTGTGATAGTATATTAACAAATTTATACCTAAAATTATATTAAAATCATTTGTCTAATAAAATGAAATTTATTGCCAACACAAACCATACACCCAAACTATAAATTGAGGATATATAATATTAGTTAATAATGATTTAACCATAGGCGTAGACATTAATAAAGTATAATCCATCATCCTAGGTGGTACATGCACATACATATAAATTCATAGGATACAAATGAATATTAAGCCCTGTATCCAATAACATATGAACTGAAGTCTTAAAAATTGGGAGTTTACAATTTACCATTAAAAGAGACGCATCTACATCCTTAGTTATCATTGAAAAAGTTCTCCCCGAAGCATTCGATGTACTATTGGGTTGCCTTAAAGTTCGAGGACACTTCTTAATCATATAGCTAGATTAGTCAAAAATGAAGCATGCTTTGGTCTACTTGTAGCATAACCGTCCTTCATGGAATTTCCTACATTAGTCACACACAGGCTTAGGTTGCGCCTAATTCTCCTTATGTCCCTTATCATGGGACATGCACTTTTATAAGATCCTCTTGATTTTAAACTTTGGAATCCTTGGCTAGTATTTCACTTCTTAAAAATTTTAGCTCTCTCTAACTCTTACATAGAGAATAAGACCCGATCGAGCACTTTTTCATAGGTTCTTAGCCACAAAGTCACCATCTGTCTTAGAATTGTTTCCTTCATCTCTAAGGAACTTTCTTAATTTTCTCATATTATCCATTAAAGTATACGGGGCAAATCGAGTCAATTTTATAAATTTAGTGTCATGTTCAGTCACCGTATGATTTTCTTATTTCAACTGAGCAAATTTATCTTCTTTCTATTCATGAAGGCTCATCAGAAAATACTTATCTAGGAGCATATCCAAAAGCACATCCCTTGAAATTTTCTCATTCTCTAAAGCTAAAATTCTCTTTTTCATGTTCCACTAATTGTTGGCTTTACCGTCCAACTTGTAGGTAGTGAAGTTTATTTTGTCTTTTATAAAGCAATTGGTTACCTTAAATAACTTTTCCACTTAGAGAATCCAAATTTTAGCATTGGTCAGATCCAAGTCATCTAATAAATCAGGGATTAGTTCATTTGTGAACCAATCATATACCACAAATACATTCCTTGGGTTTCCACCTTGTTCCTGGTTTGATTGTTTCTTCACCATGCTGTCCATAATCTCTAACATTCTTGTCATGGTGGCAAGATAATCTTCCTCCAGACTTGGTTCCATTGCCACCTCGACCTTCGGACAACTTCGTACCTGCCATGTCATAAATTAATAAGTTTAATTTCTTAAACACTAAATATACTTTTCTTATAATTTGCTTTGATGTTAGTCTTGTCGCATCCTCAACACAAATATATATAATAAATGACAACAAATACACCTAACCAAACACCAAGATGTGACTTTATACCAAAAATTATTAGAAAAACTTATAACAACATGTGAAATTCTTGGATATGTCTAACATTTTTTATGTGTCCTGGATCCAAGCTTGAATAGATTCAGGTCAAATAGTCCATTGGATTTCGGTCTCCGTTCACTTAGCTTTGGGTCCTACACACCATAACTTCAAACAAGAGGTCATGTGACGATGGGATTTGGTTCCACAGAAAATATTCCGACGTTCAAGTCAGTAATCGACTTTTTGAAATTAGAATGTCGATGCAATATGAATGCTGATGAGTGTTTGTATAGGTGGGAACACACTCGTAGGATGAGTGGCTTCTGTGGTTGCTTTTGAGGAGTAGGACCTCTCTGTACTAAGTTCGTTGGGAACTGGTAGTTGAGAGAGAGAGCGCTTGAAGGCCCAAGAGAGTTAGAGAGTTTCTAAGAGCTTGAAACTGCTTTAGTGGGCATTTGAGAGCATTTTTGAGAGCATGCCTTTGAAGGGACATGGCCTTTTATAGCCATGGCCCTAGGCTACCTTCCTTATGTAGAAGGGCTGGATGCCCGCGTTCTGCTAAGGATTTTTGCCTTTTCGGCCATAGACGTGAGCACCTTCATTGCTGTAATGGTCCAAGATATTAATCTCCTTCATTCTATATTTTGTAACTGCTAGGGTTTTTAGCAGATAACGTATAGATTCTGACGCCTTCCTCCCGGGATGCGTACTGATTTTGGAGGTGACCATTACAATGGAGCTTGCCTTCCTAGAGATGTGAAAAATTAGGGCAGATGACCATTGTGGTTCTAAGCTGGACACGTGGACCAATTAATGCTTGGGCTGCATTCATCTTGGGCCTTAGCCGGTCTACTGGCCACCTCTTCGATCAACGGAAGTGCTGACCATTCTAGACTTTAATGGGCCGTCCTGCGCTTGGGCCTCTGTTGGCCCACTTGCACTTCATCCGGTCAATGGAGGTGTTAACCGTCTAAGCAGAAATGGGCTGCTAAAGATTTGGGCCATTTTTTCCTTCGTAGGTTAGCCCGTTACTTGTGTCCCCATCACTAGCCTCGCATGCTAGTGGTCTGGGAATCTGGCCTCCAGTATGTTTATGATGGGACGTTATTTACTGGGCAACTTACTCGAGACAGCTTGAAACTAGCAATGGCGCTTGGTCTACTGATCGTGTCACTTGCAGCTATTGATCGTAACACGAAGATTAGAAGTACTGAATTGGAAAAACTGATGACTGGATTCGTTGACCGCTCTGGTAAGAATCTGGTTGGCAGGAAGGAAGCGTTGATCGGATTCATTGACCATTCTAACCAAAATTTGACGAACTTGACAGGAAAGCAGCGTTGATCGGATTCGTTGACTGCTCTGGTAAGAATCTGGTTGGCAGGAAGGAAGCGCTGACAGGATTCGTTGACCGTTCTAGCCAAAATTCGAAGAACTTGAAAGGAAAGCAGCATTGACCGAATTTGTTAACCGTTCTGAAAAGTATCCGGAGAACTTGTGGGAACTAAAATGACATGCCATCATAATGCCAGACTATCAGATGAAAGGTTTGCCACATGTCAACACATTGTGAATTTGTAATCCCGGTAATTAATTCTGTAGGAGATCTTATTCGATTGTGCCTTTTCTGAAAGCGACACGTGTTCGCCATAATGGGCATACTTTTTTGAGTTGTTGCCTTATTAACAGCTGTGTGCCTTTATAAAACCCGTCCGTCCATTCAAATTTTCCACGCTAAAAATTTTCTAAGTCTTTGCTACTCTTCTTACCCTCGTTTCCATGACTCTTCCTGTTGTTGAGATTGCTTTTGCGATAACCCCTGGTGAAGTGAGAGAGCTGTACATGGAGTTCAATATCCCATGTGAGATCGTCTCCGTGATGCCCAATGAGCACGACAGGGCCTATTTCCTCCTAGGGGATGCATCACTGTGTACGAGGCTCATCTAAGGAGTGGGCTTCACATCCTCATCCCAGAGGAGCTACTGGACATCTTTACAGTCTCAGAGTTCCTATCGCACAGCTCCATGCCAATGTTGTGCGTTACCTCTGCTCGCTATGCATCATTCTACGTCACCATTCATGGATGCTGACAAAAGAGGTGGTTAGGGTGACATTTCGATTCACCTAGAGTGGGAACTGGATCTCTCTATCCTTCAGAGACCTTCCCGTCAGTGAGGCCATTTACGATTCATTGAAAAATTGGAAGGATCGCTACTTCTTTGTTCACTTCGGTGACTAATGGCCCTTGTCCCGGGATTGGGGCAAGGTTCCCAATGCTTTCACCAGGACGCCCAAGAAGGCTGAGGTGGCTGCTGTGGAGCCACTACTGGAGCTGGTGAGGGAATACCTTGATGAGTTTAGGAGGGATCATTTGGTTTCTAGGAAAGAAGCAAAGAAAGCTCGTTGGGGACCTCCTTCTCCGGTCCAGAAGATCAAACCACCACTGCCGGATGCCTCACAGCGCAAGAGGAAGGCTGGCGCCATTTCCATTGATGTGGCCAGCGCACCTTCCACCAGCAATGCTCCCAACAGTACAAGGCAAAAAAGGGCTGCGACGATAGTGCCTTCTTTCTCATCCTCCATAGAGCTGGATTACATAGCAGCCAGACGACTCACTAGAGCCAGAGAGTACTCCGGAGTAGAGGCGGCTGTGGAAGAGTACAAGGCCATGCTGCACGCCACCGTATGTGATGTTGTCATTGTGCTACCACAACCGGTGGGCTTGGTGGTGCAAGCTGAGCCAATGGAGCAGCCGCCAGGATGGAGCCAGCTGATAAGCCACTAGCTGAGCTGGAGAAGCCAACCTTGGAGTCGTCTTCTGCACCTGATGAGCAATCCGCTGGAGAGCGTTTTGAAGCGGTTGAAATCAGTACAGAGTTTGTAGAGGAGATTGCTGCTGAGGCTTCAACGGAGCGTGCTGAGGAGGCTGCCGCTCCTAGTCCTCCGCCACTAGCCCCAAGATCACGGAGCAGGCCAGTAGGGAGGTAGCAAAAAATATAGCTGGTAACTTTTTGAAGCTTCCCTTTTCTTCTTCCTTTGCTGTTGTGGTTTAACTCCTTTAATTTCTGGTAGGAGGCAAAAGTTATGGGCACAGTGAGTAAGGGATTGCGTCAACAGGACTTGATGATCCAGGATCACGAGGAAGAGATTGCCTGGTTTGAGGAAGAGGTGGATCTATTGAGGGCCCAATACAAGGAGGAGAAGGCTGCTCCTAGTCAGAATTGTTTGAGCTGAGAGCAAAATTGTGAGACTGGAAGAGGAGGCTGCCAGGACCGCGGGGCATACTAACGAGCTTCTGGGAAAGATAGCTTTCTTAGAAAATAAGCTATCCACTTGCATATGCCCTCATGAGGTTTCTCAGGCGTTGTGGGCATGGTTATGGGAAGGTATCAACATCAGCCACCGCATTGTCCTGCTGGGGGATCCCAATTTTTATATCGGTGTCCTTGACCCAGTAAACTGTATTGCCAGGCAATGTGAAAGCCTCGTGGACCAATTCAAGAGTGTGCGGGGGCCTCTCTCACCTCCTCTAGAGAGCTTTGCCCCTTAGATTTTGTATTCCTTGCTTTTTGCTTTTTGATACAACTGTAAGCACAATTTTGTCATCAATAAAACAATAGTTCTACTGACATATTGCATTCCATGATGTTACTTTCATTAGCTGTTCCTTTAGCTACTTGCCTTTTATTTTAGCCGGCCTACTTGGTGCAGCTCGTGCAAGTTGGCCATCTGTCTCACAACATTGGAGACGTTTGCTGTGCTCTCAGATGGATTTAAGTCCTCAAGGAGACATTAGGGTGAATCCTGAAGTCGTATCAAGCTGATTGTGAGTTGAGGCTTGAGTGGCACTGCCCATGTTTGATTTTGGGTGGCCAGCTTTTGGATAGAGCACTTTGCTCTTGGGATGTTGACCGTTGTAGACTGACAGCGCTAACCCCTGTTGGAGGAGGTCATCACGCGTGTTGCATAAGCTCTCTAAGGTTTGGAATTAAACCGCGAACGGGCCGCTTGGATGACTAAGGTTTAATTCGACCACTTACGGGCTGCCTGAATGACCAGGATTTAATTTGACTGCTTATGGGTTACCTGAATGACCAGGGTTTAATTCGACCACTTACGGGCTGTCTGGATGACCAGGGTTTAATTGTGAACGGGTAAAAACTCACCCGACTTAGGGGCAGTATAGGTCATTTATTTTATACAACCTACAAGCAAGCATTCATATGAAAAAGAAAAAGAAAGAAAGGATACATAGCACAATGCAAGTGTAAAAGAGTTTTCTTTTATTAATGACAATTTAATGTTACACGCACGCTTATGTCATACAAATGACCTACCTGGGTCTTCACTAGAAGTAGCGCTTTAGGTGGATCGCGTTCCACGTTCATGATACCAACTTGCCGTTCTGGGTTTAGAATTTGTATGCTTCATTCCGCAGAACGACTAAGACTAGATACGAGCCTTCCCAATTAGGGGAAAGCTTGTTCCGGTTGGTGGTCTTTCTAGTTGCCTCTATACTTCGCAAGACCAAGTTCCCAACATTGAAATGCCACGCTTTCACTTTCTTGGTGTAATAGCGGGAGACTCGTTACTCGTAGGCTGCTGTCCGCATCCTGGCTGCGTCACATGCTTCCTCTAGTAGGTCTAGATGTTCCCTAATCCTCTGAGAGTTACCCACTAGATCGAAAGCTTCGACCCTAAGACTTGGGAGCCTATTCTCAACTGGAATTACGGCTTTAGTCCCATAGCAGAGACTGAAGGGCATCTCGCAAGTTGGTTTCTTTGGGGTCATCCAGTATGACCATAGGACAGAGGGCAGCTCATCGACTTAGGAGCCCCCTATGTCCTCCAACTTAGTCTTCAGACTGTGAAGTAGTATATGGTTTGTAACCTCCACCTGTCCGTTTACTTGGGACTATACTATCGAAGTAGGGACCAATCTGATGCCGAGATTGGTGCAATACCGATGATGCATTTCTCTGAGAATTGGATTTTGTTGTCACTCACAATGGCCTCAGAAATTCCAAATCTGCACACTATACTTTGGCAGATGAATTCTAAGGCATTGTGCTCGATAATCTTGGCCAGTGGGGGGCTACAGCCCATTTAGTGAAGTAGACAATGCTCGCGATGATGAACTTCCTTTGCCCAGTCGTGAAAGGAAATGGACCGAGAATATCGAGCCCCCATTGCACAAAAGGCAAAGGAGCTTGGAGGGATCTCAGCTCTGTGGGCGACTGGTGGTGAAGATTGCCATGGAGCTGACAATTCTCACATTTCTTCACAAACTCCAAGGTGTCTTTCTTCATTGTAAGCTAGTAATATCCCTGGCGCATGACTTTGAACACTAAGTTCTTGCCGCCAATGTATGAGCCACATATCCCGAGGTGGACTTTACTCAATGTGTAGTCGGCCTCCTCAGGTGTAAGACCCGGAGGTGCGGAGTCGAGTATCTATGGTGATAGAGTCATCCATCGACTATAGTATACCAGTCAGACGTTTTTTAATCCGCTTGGCTTCATCCGCATTCTCTGTCAATGCTCCATCTGCCAAACATCGTCAGTAAGGTCTCATCAAATTTTTGACATCAAAGACTTGCATTGCTTCCTGTTCCACTATGCTGGGAGTGCTCAAAACCTCCCTCATGTCCCTCAAGTACTGTTCTAGATCATCGGCTATCGTTACTCTAGCAAGCTAGTCGGCCTTCTAGTTCCTAGTTCTGAGGACGTGGACCAGGTTCAACTTGTCAAATCTTCATATGGCATCATTCACCTTGGCCAGGTATTAGGCCAAGAGAAGGTTGCATGCCTTAAAACTCTCGTTGATTTGGTTAACAACTAGCATAGAGTTGCTGTAAACGGTTAGCTATCTAGCTGAGCACTCTTTAGCTAGCAATAATTCGGACAATAGGGCTTCATACTCAGTAACGTTATCGATGGCCAGAAAGTTGAGGTTAAGGGAGTACTTCACCTCAAACTCATCTAGGGTCCTTAAGACAACTCCAGTTGTGATGGAACGGTTTTTTTTTCCTTCCGTCAGTAGCCATACAAAAATTGAATCCCGAGAATATAAACTTTAAGGTAAGATGGTCCGGACCAAACCAATACATTCATTTCTGAATAAAACTTGCAAATACAAATCTAGACTCCTACACATAATCGCAATACATTCACAGGATTATCTAACGCCATATAATATCCACGGCTCCAACTCTTTTAACATTTCTATTCATTATACCAAAACTCATGCAGAGATGCCATCTAGAACTTGATCATATCTAAAGGCAGATGGCGCAAGCAGATCTATTTCCGAAATGTGAACAAGCGGATGCATAGTCATTGTTCATATATAACATTCATTCATAAGTTAAGATAAATACATTCATAACTATCAAAATTCCTCAAATCTTCAACAGGCTTTCGAATTACAAAGTTCCTCATTGCTAAGCTTTATCTATTCCTACTCGTCCGGAACCAATTCTACAGTCTCATCTAGAGGAAAAATCATAACAGAGTGAGCTGAAACCTAATAAGGTTTCAAAAACATGCGATGTAAATCATAAAAGCAATAAGACAAAGGTCATGGAAGATACCAAAATTCATGATCAATGCCATTTTCCAAAGTTCTTAATTCAATGTCATTTTTTTGAAATTCATAGTTCAATGCCAATTTCCGAGGTTCATAACTCAGTGTCAAATTTCAAAGTTCATAAATCAATGTCCTTTTTATTCGTCCTTCCATCTTTAACTCTATTGCTCAAGGGAACTAGGCTAGTAGACCCTACCAGCCGAGGGGGTGAGCAATCGATGATAGACAATATTCACTCCACACAACTAAAGGCCAAAGTTCAAAAGTCATATCTATTACCATTTTCATTCAATATTCAAAGTTCAAAGTTCAAATTTCTATCCTCTTATTACGTCTTGAGGAGGGGCAGACTACGTATCACTCCATTGACGGAGTTATCCTCGATTACCACCGTAATGTCCTAAGGCATGTCGGAGAACCTTATCGACCGTGTAACAGTTCTAGACCAGATCTTAATGCATTTATTCATAGTTCATAATCAAATTAATCATATCTCGTGGCCGATTCAAAGTTCACACATTCCATATTTCAGACAAATTCAAAAGGGCCTTCATATTTTGACATTCCGGTTCCATGCAAGATTTTCATTAGAAGCAATTCCGACGTAAATTGAACATAAAGCATGGGCCAAAACGTGAAATCAGAGTCAGGAGTTACAATTTCATAATCATAAAACTTAGATCAAAATCACGAAATTCATACATTTTTCAAAACAAAACTTAGGGGATGGGGTTTTAGAGCATAACTAACGAAATAGAGATACTCAAAAGCAGTGAACATTGAAAGCGAGTTCCAAAGTACTCTTGCCTGATTTTCAAACTCCTTACTCTAATCTAGCCTGAGACTCTTTCTTCATCTTCATCTCCTACTTTCCCCTTTTTTCATAGATTTTTCTAACTCTTTTCCTCACCATCGTCCTTAGCATTTATAGAGGATGGGTTAGGTGAGAGTAAGTGGGGTAAGTCACCTACTTGGTACTTCATTTCTAGAAGGTCAGCGAAGTAGTGAGAGCAGTTTACTTACTCTAAATAGGTGGAAAGAGTTAACGAAGTAGGTAAATCTACTCCGGCTATCAACAAAGTCGGTTTTGATCAAATTCAATCTACTTCGGTCATCAGCAAATTCAGGTAAAGCATTTTACTCTGGCAAAGTTACTTCAAAAATTTACTTCGGCATTTTACTTTAAAATTCACCCCGATTCTCAACACCATTAATCTACCCTGGTCAATAGTTCTAAATCCGGTCAATATTTATACTTTCAATCGACCATCAAATCTGGCCATCAACTCCGGCCATCATCAATTTCGGTCATCGAATCAACATACTCCAGCCATCATCAAATCACCATACCACTCCGGCCAGTCATCATCTTATCTACTCTGGCCATCATCAACTCCGACCATCATCAAATCACCATACCACTCCCGCCGGTCATCATCTCATTAACTCCAGCCATCATCAACTCTAGCCATCATCAAATCACCATACCACTCCGTCCAGTCATCATCTTATTAACTCTGGCCATCATCAACTCTGACCATCATCAAATCACCATACCACACCAGCTGGTCATCATCTTATCAACTCCGGCCATTATCACTCCTCCCTAATTATCATGTTTTTGGGATCAGGATCTTACAACTCTTTCCCACTTAAAGAAATTTCATCCTCGAAATTTAAATGAAGTTATTGACCTTTTTTTGGGTAAGTGAAATTCAGACCTCAAGTAAACAAGTGGGGATACTTGCTCAGAATTTCTTCTTCACATTTCCAAGTTGCTTCTTCAGGTGAGGGATTTCTCTAGAGCACCTTCACCGGGGAGATTATTTTCGTACATAACCTTTGATCCTTTCGATCCAAAATCAGCATCGGCTCCTCAACGTAGGATAAATCCTTGTCAATCGTCAAGAGCTCAAACTCGATCACGTGCATAGGATCATGGACATATATTTGGAATATCGATACATAGAATACATTGTGTACCTCCGCCAAATTAGGCAGTAACGCCAACCTACAATGCTCAAAATTGAATCGTGGTTTTAATTTTTCTTTTACTCTAAATCTGAATGTCTCCTTAGATGGTGACAGTTTTAAAAACACATAGTCTCCCACATCAAACTTCAATTTTGACCTCCTCTGATCTACATAGCTTTTCTGTTTACTCTGAGCACTTTTAAGTTCTTGTATATCAGCTTTATCTTCTCTGCTGTTTCTTTAACAATTTCGGGACCATAAATTCTTTTGTCTCCGGTTTCCTTCCAGTGGATTAGCGATCTACATTTTCTTCCATACAATGCCTTGAAAGGTGCCATGCCTATGCTTGCCTGATAGCCATTATTATAGGTGAACTCCGCCAAGGCCAAATAATTATCCCAAGTCCCTTTCATGTCTAACACCAAGGCTCTCAACATATCCTCTAGGATCTGAATTATATGTTCCAATTAGCTATCGGTCTGGGGGTGATGGGTAGTACTGAATTTCAGCTCCATCCCCAATTCTTTATACAAACTTTTCTAAAATCTTAAAATAAAACGGGGATCCCTATCAGATACAATAAAAGCAAGCACACCATGAAGTCAGATAGTTTCATTCACATACAGCTAGGCCAGCTTATCACGAGAGTAAGTCGTCCCGATTACTAAGAAATGGGCTGATTTTGTCAGCCAATCAATGATAACCCAAACGTCGTCATGGTTTCTAGAAGTCCTTGGTAGACTTGACACAAAATTCATGGTAACATCCTCCCATTTTTAACTCGAAATCGACATCGGTTACAATAACCGAGATGACTTTCTTCTTTCAGCTTTCAATTGTTGGCACACAATGCATTTTTCTACATAAGCCATGATGTCCCTTTTCATGTTCCTCCACCAAAATATTTTCTTCAAATCCTGATACATCTTATTCGTTCCGGATGAATTGTGTACCAAGATCGGTGAACTTCCTTCAAGATTTTCTCCTTCAATTCCTTATCATCCGGTACACACAAATGATCTCTAAATCTCAACACTCTATCCGTTTGGACATTAAAATCAATTATGGAGTCTTTATTTGAATCACCCACAATTTTCATAAGGAAAGAATCATTTACCTGCTTCTCCTTCACCTCATTAATCACCTCCGGTTGAATCTATAATTACGATAAAAGCATCTGGTTTCCTCAATCATAACTTTGGATATCACATTGCTTCAAGTACTCCAACATCTCCATTTGTTTTATCTGTAACCTTGCCATATAGCTTGATCGGCGGCTCAGAGCATCTACAACTATATTAGTTTTCCCGACTTATATTGAATCTCACAGTCATAATCCTTCAAAAATTCTACCAATCTCCTCTACCTCATATTAAGCTCTTTCTATGAGAACAGATATTTTAAGCTCTTATGATCAGAATAAATAAGAAACTTTTTGCCATAAAGGTAGCATCTCCAAATTTTCAGGGCAAACACAATTGCAACAAATTTCAGATCATGTGTTGGGTAGCTCTTTTAGTGCATCTTTAGCTACCTAGAACCATAAGCCACTACCTTACCATTTTCCATTAACACACATTCTAAACCGGCCTTAGAAGTGTCACAATATACTTCAAAACCACATGAACCATCTGGAATAGTCAGCACTGGAGCGGTTGTTAAGCGATTCTTCAACTTCTGAAAACTCCAGGCGCATTCTTCTGTCTAGTCAAATTTGGCTTCCTTTGCCAACTGAGTCAGGGGCATCACAATCTAAGAAAAATTCTCTACAAAACGCCTATAATATCAACCATGCCAAGAAAGCTCTAGACTTTAGTAACAAACGTAGGCTGACTCCAATTTGTAACGGCCTCTACTTTCTTCAGATCTACAGCAATACCTCCATTGGAAATCACATGCCCTAAAAATATCACTTTCTCTAACCAGAATTCACACTTTTTTAGTTTTGTATACAACTTCTCTCCCCGAAGCACTTAGAGTACAATCTTCAAATGGGTTTAATGCTTCTCATGGCTCTTAGAGTATATAAAAATGTCATCTATAAATACCACTACAAACTTATCAAGATTTGGCCTAAACACCATATTCATAAAATCCATAAAAGCTGTCGGAGCATTTGTAAGACCAAATGGCATCACAAAAAATTCATAGTTGTCGTACCTCATTCTAAAAGCAGTTTTGGCCACATCATCTTGCTTAATTCTCAGCTGATGATATCTAAACCTCAAATCAACTTTTGAAAACACTCGAGATCCTTATAGCTGGTCAAACGAATCATCAATACGTAGCAAAGGATATTTATTTTTAATCATGATTTTATTCAAGTCATGGTAGTCCACACATAACTGTAGAGATCCATCCTTCTTCCTTATGAACAACACCGATGCACCCCACAGAGATATACTCAGTCTAATGAATCTCTTATCTAACAACTCGTACAACTGTAATTTCATCTCTTTCAATTCAGTGGGTGCCATATGATAGGCTGTGACGACCCGACTTTTAATATTATCAAAAGCCATCGTCAATACTAATTCATATAATAAAATATGAGCATAAATTTTTTTTCCTTTCTTTATTCACACCCGAGATACATTCTAAAGATAAATAGCTTCATAAATCCCAAAAGTGCCACGGAAACATTCTAACGTTCATAAGCAGCGGAAATCAAAATTACAAGTTCTCTCAAACAAAATAAACAAAACTCCAAAAATCTGCTCCAGCCAGCAAAACCATAGGACTCTATTCGACTTCGTCCTCCATAAGCTTGTCATCTGAAAATTTGCAAGAGTGAGCTTACAAAGCCCAGCAGGATACTCACATGCAGAAATTATGAATCGGATATACTCATATTATTAATCTCATTAAACAAAAAAAAAAAAAATCAAATTTGGTCGTTGCTTTTGCATAATTGCATTGAATAGGCGATAAAAGAGAGAAAACAAAGAGAGATTCAATAGAACGCGGCACGCTAACGGGCCGGGCTCGGGGGACAGCTGTCAGAGAAACAGTGGCCCGTTAACTAGATGCTCCAGTACCGGAGTATATGCTCCGGCTTAAATGCCCTCTGTTACAAGGAACTAATCCCCTCTGATTTCAGAAAACAAACGGTCGGTGGGGATCTTCCATTTCAAGCAACTTCTCTCTGCATTTCCGATTTAAACGCCGATCGGCCGATCTACGGGAATTCGGAGCAGTGATACAGATTCATGGCTTCCACGGAAGGACTGGTGCCTATAACCAGGGCCTTTCTCTCTTCTTACTACGACAAATACCCATTCGTCCCACCGCTCTCTGACGATCTAATTCGTCTTTCTGCCGACATTCGCTCCATGATTGCTGACTTGCAGAGGGATTCTGTGCTTATTGAAGGTCAATTTTCTTTCTCTTGCTATTTTAAGCCGACGTATTTTCCCCGAGGCGCCATTGCCCATTGTTTTTGTATCTGATTTATTCTCTATAGTATTGCTTGCAGCGCCCAAAAAATGTTGTGGCGGTTAATGTAGTCAAATTCTATGATACTGCTTTAGGAATGTTGATGATTTTAGGTGATTATCCCGTGGAAAAGCGAGGTCGGACGGCATTGAAATAGTGTGAACAACATTTCAATCTCCCACCACTGGGAGCACTTAGCGCGGGTTTCTCCGGCGGACTAATGGAATTGGGTGCTCATATGTACAGCTAGAACAGGCGTGTTCAGATATAGAATAGTTCTTCCTTAAATTACCTGTGAAAGATTGCCGAGCAAGACAGAAAACAAGAGAAAACGATTAGAGAAGCAGATCAAGAGCGGAGAACAGGGAACTCAGAATATGGACTGAAGAGATCTTATGTGTATTGGATTGTGGTTTTCATATGTATGCATATATAGATGTGCAGTATGTACATAGAAGACAGAAGGAAAATGACTAACTTACCTTCTTGGGCACATGTACATTAACGGACTAACTAACAACTAGCTGAGATTTAACATAAATAACTAAAATTGAAGGGGATGAGCATTTCAGCTTTCAATATTACTCTTTCACTTATTTTTTTTTTCCCTTCAAGTTGCCCTTGTCTTATTTATAAGTTGTGGTCCTTACTCAGTCATCTGCTTCTTTGTTCATGCATTTCAAATCTTGAATTTTGACTTTGGGACCATCTGGCGTGGATATCCTTGGTGGATTAGTGATTTATGTATCCATTTGGAGAATGCTTGTGGCATTGGATCTAAAGCAGTGATTGGTTACCTACGTGAAATGGGTGCCAAATATATATTCCAATTCAATGAAACTTTTTGAAGTTCCTTTGATCCATTTTTAGCCGACCCTCCTTACGCATATTCAAAAGGGAAAAGAACCATCTGATTTCTCTGAGGTGTTCACTCTCTTGAAAAGGGGCATTTTTTGCAATAGTTTCCCCTAAATTTGGTCTGTTGCCTTATTTTGTTCCCTTTTTATTTTGCTTGTTTTCTTGAAAGCTATCCTTTTTCTTTGTGGCTCTTTTCCTTATTTTTATTTGTTACACAATTTTCTGCTTTATTTAGTTAATGCAGTTGACACTGTCATTTTGACATTTAGTTGCATGATCTTTGCAATTAATAAATAGGGAACTTAAGTGGCAAACTGTTGGTGTTGTAGGAGAAAGGGATCTAGTACAAGAAGTTGACATTCCACCTCCCCATAAGATTGATGAAAATATGTGGAAGAATCGGGAAAATATGGAAGAAATCCTTTTTCTGCTGGAGAGATCTCATTGGCCATCATCGGTAATGAATCACTTGCTTATGTTGTGGTTTGGTGTGGCATTTAAGTCGTTGGAAATAGATGTGTTAATTTTTATTTTCGTCTTTTTAAGTAAGTGATCTATCTTAGGAAAATTTTTCATGGCTATTTGGAGATTCTGCAGGCTTAGTCATGATTTTAGAATGTCTAAAGTTTCACAAAAATAGAGCATCTTCAAAATGTCTTATCCACATTGATTTGATCACAGTTCAAAATTTTAGAAATAAAAATCACTTTTTATTTGCATGTGATGCACACAGCTTCAACAAGAATCTACATCTGAGGGGGCTGAACTTGCTATTCTTGTGGAGAAGCTTAAAGACAAATTTGAAAAGACTCTGAAGTTGTTGGAATATTTTCAATCAAAAAATGCTGATTATGTATTTAATACAGGTCCGCTTTTCTAATAACTATTTATTTACGTATTAAATGAACATGTAGAATACTTGGATGAATGTAATGAGTCCCTGTAGCTTTCCATTCACCCCGTGTAATTGTCTTTTTACTTGTATAAGGATTGATAGTACTTGTTATACGAATCTTCACTTGGAGATCAAGTGTGTTTATGAGATTGCATCTCATTGACATAGGTGTTGCATGTCTTTGAGCCCATTGGTTATTACAATTGCCTGGGCATCACGCTTTGTGAGTAGGTAGTTGCTGGTTCGAATGCTCTCTCACACTCGCTGTGGGGCCACTAAGTCCCATATAAAATATTCAGCCTTACAGATATCTGCATGTATGCCATACATTTTCTTTATTGTTTGCTGACCATGTATTTAGATAATGATTTCTTATTTTGATCCAATATCTTCTGTTTGTATTTTGATTTTAATGTCCCTGATATAGCCTGCCACCTTGCTGTTTACAATGTTGACATGTGACTCTTTCTTATTTGTAAATTTTCCATACATCCCATGGCAATAGCAATCTCAGCACTGTCTTTTTTTCTTCAGATCTTTTAAAAGTGAAATGGAGTAATTTATTCATAAACCTTTGCAAAATTTGCTACTTTATTCTCAATTAACTTTTGCAGCAAATTTCTATTTTTCATTTTTTGGTAAATATTCTCTTCCATAATCCATTTCTATCAAAATATTTACACTCTCAGGTTCGTTCTACTAAAGAGAGGTTCAAACCTTTCATCAAATTTTTTTTATACGGTAAGAGAATAACAACAAACATAATTGTAGCAAAAATAAAGGCACAATGTAGCCGATTTGACTACCACTCTAGGTCAATGCCTTGTACCCGTTTTGTGGGAAATTTCTTCCAATTGTCTTGTCCAAGTTGATGGAAGATGCTTACTATTATTGTGTCTAGGCTGCGGCCTTACCCACCTTTTTTGTGGTAGAACCGGAAATGCTTTTTTCTTCGCCTAATTGTGCTGCTATTGATTGGTGTTCTATCTTGGATTGCTTCCTTGCTTTCATCCACTAGGCCGGATTCCGTGCTTGCATCCCTTTTCTTGCTTGAAGAGAGTTTACTACAGTGCTTAAGGAGATGAGAGATTCGCTATTGGATAGCTTGAAGAGGCTAAACTTTCAACGCTCGAACTCTTAAACCAATGGAATAGACAGACCGCAAGTAAACAAGGCAAGGTTTTAATTATGCTAAATTTTACTCGGTCTTCAATCTTGTAAATCCTTATCTACTTTTGGTAGGGGAAAGAGGGTATATGTCCTTATCTATCCGTCATAGGAACCCTACTTTTTCAATCAATCTCTTTTAAGGATTCTCACTAGTATGCTGCTCATAAAGTTTTTTTTTTTTTTTCAAATTTGATAAATGTTGATTGATCATATATTATAGTTCTATGATTCAGAGTATCGTTTCCTATTTGATCCCTTTGAATTCCATATTCGAAGTTGCGATCGGATCTATTCATTAAAAAGAATCGATTCAATACATTTCTTATGTACCCATAGGTGCTATATTGGATTTGAATCAGATTTCGGATCAATCTATATTGATTGACTGCCTCCATTATGTTCTTGCTAGCAAATACCACAATTTTTGGTTTTGTATCTTCCAAATAATTCCCGCAGGAGATCCGAAGCCATTTTTTTCTGATCCTTCGATAAAAAGATTCATTCTCTTCATAAAAATAGGAGGTAGAACCAATAAATATTTCTTTTTCGATTCATCCCTGGAGTTGAATATTTTTTTCAAGAATTGTTTTTGTTCCAATCCGCACAATTCAATAGAAAAGGAAAATCCCTTATTTGGAAGAGAAGGAAAAATCCTTTGCATAAGTGACTGCATAAATGTTTCCTTTTCCCACAACATGTAAATAAATTGTAGCCACACATGCAGCTTTTTGAAGGCTTTTGTTCCTACAGCTTGGACACTCCCATTGGTAATCTTTATTTTTCTTCAACTAATTAATCTTAACAGAACAATCCAATTACAATTGGCGAGCGCCTATTCGTTCTTCATGATTATTATTTTCTTCAGTCTCATGAACCAATTTTTTAGTATATATTGCTTTCAGTTGCTTTCACAACCGTAGTTCTGCTGGGGATCCCGTCCATTACAGCTTATAGCTACAAGTCCTTTGCTTCAGAGTTTTGACGGATGGTTGGGACCTTAACGAAGATACCTTTGTTCGATTCAAAAAGAGCTGAAGTTTCCGTCTTTGAGTTTTCATTTGCTTACTCGCTTCCTTCTCGCTCGATTTCCAATTACTTTTGTTTGTAGGTTGCCCTCCTCCAACCCTTCTAAACATTAGAAAGTGCTAATGGTATCAGGTATGTAGGAGGAGGACGCATTTCTTCTTATCTTTTTTTGTATTTATTCTATGTATCAATCTTTTTCGTAATTTGTTACTTTATTATAAATAAAATATAAATATTAACATTGAACTTGGTAAAAAAAAATGGTTGAATAATTGAAAAATGAGATTATTCAAGAATATATATTGAATTCTGAGATTACGCATTGAAATACTGGTAGTAGGTCCATCATCAAAAAAGTGTTTGTGATTGCTCCAGAAGAAATGAAACAAAAGATAGGGTAGAACTAGAACAGTTATTCTATGAGGTCTACCCAATGCTAGATGCAGAGGCGTATAAAAGATAGATATTAGCATCATGAGCTGTCCCATAATAAACCCAGTTGTTGTTGATATTTTTTTCTCGGTTGGTTCTTCCATAACCTGAGCTCGGAGAAGGAAGAGATAAGAGGGCCCTATGGAGAATGTGGTAAGAAATCCATAATAGAGTCCGACCACAACGACCGAATTGATTATCTTCATGCATAAGGATACTAGATTACCTAGTAGAAAAGATTTAAAAATCATCACAAACCTCCCTTTTTCTTTTGTATTCCAAAAAAACGTACTTCTATTTCCAAAAAGAGTATTCGTAAAAATTTTTGGAAAAGAAAGGGATATTGGGCAGCATTAAAAGCTTTTTCTTTAGCGAAATCTCTTTCAACCGGGAATTCAAATTTTTGTACGAAAAATAAGTAATCATTGGAATAATCTGAATTAGACTTACTCAAAAAAAGAAGATTTCATCACCTTTCTTTTTTAGTATATTTTCAAATTTCTGAGATGGGGATTCCTATTTTCCCCATCAAAGCAATTGTCACAAAAAGAAAAGTTTTTTATACCTTTCGAAGAGCAAATATAAAAGATCTTTAAGAAAAAGAAAAGGGATTGTTTGAAACTAATTGATTTAATTTCGTAGTATACATAGAAATTCGAAGAATCTATCAAGATATTGAATTTCTTTTTATCAATCTCACGAACAAGAATAAGATTAGTTGGTTGATGGAAAAGGGAATCCGCCTGGGAATCAACTGGTAGCGAGAGAGGAGATTTATTGTTCCTTGAACAGTTCTTTCAAAAAATTCATATATTGGTCAAAAAGCCAAAATAAGTGATTCTAGCCCTTATAAAAAGAAAACGGATTCTTGAACCCCTTTCACGCTCATGTCACGTCGAGGTACTGCAGAAGAAAAAACTGCAAAATCCGATCCAATTTATCGTAATCGATTAGTTAACATGTTGGTTAACCGTATTCTGAAACACGGAAAAAAATCATTGGCTTATCAAATTATCTATCGAGCTGTGGCACAGCCTTATTGCATTCAGATTTCACTATTTTCCACTGCATTTATGTTATTTTCAATTATTTTTATTTTAGTGATTAAAAGTGTCACATCCCAATACCCATTCTTGTAATTAATAAATAACGACATGAATAATTATCCAATTAATAACCCAATTAATTGTAGATGTGAATTTCACGTCGATATCTTGATTAACCAAATAAAATAACTGGACTTAAACACAGGACTCGAAATACCACGTCATCATGTGGCTCTTAAAGTGACCAAATTATGACGTCAGACTTTATATAAGGAGTTACATATAGTCCGTACAAAAATTAGAGTAATCAATTCAACTGAACTAAAACCACTGCTGTCTATTGTCGAACGAATCAACATCCTACGACACTACAAACCATGAATATTGTAAACTACATTGATGATCTCATGTAAACTCTTATACAAAACCATTGTTTGATTAACATAAACTACATTTAAACGACTGTTCGAAATTGAAGCACAACATTAGATATTTTATAATTTTAATCCTAATCTCTTCGAATCAGTTCTTTCTTCAATCCAAACCATCCTGCAAATGCTTGAACCTCTTATCTGAATGGAGTTAGTGAAAAATAGAAACAAGAGGGAGCTGAAAACTCAGTAAGGCATATAATTTCATAATTGAACATATATATTTTGCATTTAAAACATATTGAAAGGATTGTAAATCAAATTCAGATGCAATAGTATGGATTTTCACAACAATTATGCACAACTTTTCACAATTTCCTTATCGTATTCTTATTCAAATTCATACCATGTAATCATGCTCAAATATATAGTTCTTAAGACCAAGGGCCAGTATGGTCTCACTGTCTAAATGAGCGGATAATTGAAGCCCAGATTGTATTTGTTTTCACATAATTAAAGGCCGTATGTTATTATTCAAGACTCGTAAATGTATCATCATATATATAACCTTGTAGACGGGGCCGAACGTCACTTTTACCTGTGAATGACAGGTTTAAACCTCGATTACCATTATAATATATTAAGGCATGCAATAATATACCACCCGCTAAGCTTATTATAATAATCCGATATTTAGACATATGAAAACTCTACATAATTTTTTATAATTCTTGTGTTTTCTCAATCGGGAGAAAATGTTCTTAGTTGTTAATATATTGTTTAGTTTTTCCTTCAAATTTTGTAAATTCTTAACATGAAATGATGAATTATGATTTTTTTAAATATGTAGAACTGTTCTTAGCAAAATAGTATAAAAGAAATCAACAATGTTAAGATAATTCAGAAATTTATCTTCATTAGCAAACATGCAGGGCAGTTTTAATAAATTTCCAAAACATGTAGAGTATACTTTCTACAAATTTGACATGTAGAAACTTTTATATATGAAAATCAAAT
Source organism: Nepenthes mirabilis (assembly GCA_025585075.1). Classification (NCBI taxonomy): domain Eukaryota; kingdom Viridiplantae; phylum Streptophyta; class Magnoliopsida; order Caryophyllales; family Nepenthaceae; genus Nepenthes; species Nepenthes mirabilis. Next base: position 50,703 of record JAODPA010081823.1, on the reverse strand, counting down.
ATGGAAGAATATTATATCATAAATTCAGGACATGCATGTGAGACAATTGTAGAAATCAGCTAAATACTTTGATATATATGGACTTAGACAAAAATTTTATGCATTTTTATAAAAAAATGAGGAGAATTTCACATAAATGTCAAACATAAATATCTTAGTTACGAAATCATGTCATACATGAGTATTACATGAAAGAACATTATATCATAAATTTAGAGCATGCATGAAAGACAATTGCAGAAATCAGCTGAATACTTTGATAAACATGGATTTAGACATGAATTTCATACATTTTTACAAAAGAATGAGGAGAATTTCACATGCATGATAAACATAAATATCTTAGCTACAAAATCATATTATATATGAGTATTTAAAATAAAAATGCTCAGAGAAGTAAGGAAAGAATAGTAACAAATAAAAGAAGGCTTGGAATGCACTTGCCTTAGTTTGAATCTGATCAAAATTTTGCTTGAAATCACTTGAATTGAGTTTCTTTAGCTTCCTCTCTCTTTTTCTCTATTCTCCTCTTTTCCTTCTCTCTCCTCTCTCAAAACTCTGCAGAAAATGACTAGATTTCAGCCAACTTGATATTTATAACAGAGTAGTGTTCGAGTGTGTCAAGTGCCATGGACAAATTGAGTGGTGCACAGACGCTATTCGGGTGCGTGTCGAATGCTGATTACACTGGAAATCGTGCTCGGGCATCCTTCGGGCATGCATCGAGCGCGAGTACACTGGAAAGCGCACTTAAGTTCCGATTAGGCGTGCATCAGGTGGGACCTCTTTGCCCTAAATATGCACGGACGTGCGTCGGTCGCTGGTTAGGCATCTATTAATTCGATGTGATGCTACTCAATTTTGACTTTTGATTCAATTTTTTTCTCTTTTGATTTCAGTTTTAATTATTTTAACTTAATTTATCATGATTAGGATAATATTTGAACTCAAACCTTACAAAAAGTAATACCCAACTTATCATCTTTGCTCACGAAATAGGGGATCAAAGACATTGACTAAGTACTATAGGATGATGTTATGGAGAACTGAATAGTCCATCCAAAAGGTAGCCTATTGTATGGGGTTTCTTTCATTGTGTACTTTTGGTGGGTCAGATGTACAAAATCTTGTCATTGTATTCGAAGAGATTGATATTTATGTTTTGAACTCTTTTTGGGACATGATAGAGTAATTTTATTGTTGTGCCAAAGTTTCACCTACTAATACCTATCCCAAAAAGGATGAACATAGAAGCATATTTAAAAGGTGAATTTCTGCACACCATTTAAAATAAAAGTATGGCCCACCCATCCATCGGTTGATTTCCCTACAATTTTTAAAGCCAAGAAGGCCCTAGCCATCTCCTGCTTCCCTGTACATTCTTTGGAATATTGCAAACCTTGCCAAAGAAATTGCATTTGCTGCCTCATTCTGTTTGGCCTCTAATCTATGGTAAAAGAACAACTTACAGTAACACAGATAGGGGAGATAGGAAAGGATGCAAATCTGATTAACGAAGATGGAAAAAGAGGGGAAAGATTAGAGGGGAAAGAGTGACTTGTCACATATGATTCTAATCTTGCCGGGTGGTTGTAAATTGGCACATATAATTTCTACCAGGTCCAAAAGCAGGCTTATATACTGATAGATTGATATATCAGCAAGCCAAACTAAACCTTTTCCGCCTATGGTTGGAGGCCACATGAATATTTTGCCTTCTTTTAGCTGTTGTAGGCCCTTTTCTCTTAAAGCTCCAAATCTTCATGATTATGATTGTGTAGTTTCTTTCACCACAGCTCCACCCTCTCTATTAGTGTCCCCTCTATCCTCTTATATTTCCTTATAAGTGTACTAGATGTTCTTTGCTTTAATTACTAAACCATCTCAAATTTGTCTCGAATTTAGTTTTCCGTTGGCACTCTTCTGGCTTTATCAAGTATATCATCATTATGAATCATGTCCTTTTTTGTATGACTGCACATGTAGCATAACATCTTCATTTTTGCCACTTTCATATTTTTTGAAAATGTTGGTTTCTTGCTGGTCAACATTCATGGTTTGCCAAATATCAACCTTGTGGTATTTGCATTTGTGTTTGAGTGGTATTTTTAGTCGCTGATGATTCTTAAAGCTCTCCTCCGCTTCATCATGCCTAGTTTGATTTGATGAATAGAATCCTCATAATCCTAGCATAGAAACAGCTTTGATGGGTAAATGCATGCAAATAACATGTCTTTGTGACCTTTCTTTGTCTGGAATGGCAGGGAATATTGTCGTCAAGGGTTCAAATAATTACCGTGTGAGCATGGGGTTTATATTGCAAGTTATTAGAAATTATAGATTCAATATTTCCACAACCAACACAAATTAAATTTTATCCCAAAAAACTGCCATCAAAAGGTGGGAATACATGAACATCTCCAACCAATGATGTAGAACCTCCTATCACCTGATTACTCTTATGTCAACAAATGCTCAAAAGTCCTATGGATGCAATCTTAGAAGTAACCACAAGTTAATTGGACCTTTTTTTTTTTGGTGTTTGTTGCCATTAATTCAAGTTCTATATATGTCCCAAATTATATGCTATTTTTTTTCATTTTTTCATATAACATTATGCTAATTAAGAAAAAAATGTCTCATTTGCGCACAAGTCACTTTACAGAAAACAACATTTATTAGAGTAATGTTAATTGTTGAACACATTCTTTACCTTTTTATATTGTTGATGGGTACCGGTACCCAAGGCCCAAATGGCGAAGCCCATCTCCCAACGGTCGAACTTGGCACCAAAGAGGTTTAGCAGGCTCAAAAGGCCCAAGAGACCCAAGCGTTGGGGCTGGCTCAAACGGTGTAACGGTTTTTGAGGCCACTCGGGCCCACGAACCAGAGGAGGGCAGCGGGCATCACTTAGCTTGCAGAAATGACACACCGTAAGATTTGGTGGCTAAAACCCATCAGACTGTTAGGGTAATAATGACTCAGCGGTGCACTCCAGATGGGACGCTATTGGAAATCGTCCAGCGTGCTTGCTACGCATCTGGCGCAGAGGACTGGATTGGGGGAGTTGGCGGCTGACTTCCTGCACACGCCAGCCCACGTGGACAACCCCCAACGGACATTTCCAAACGCTATAAATATATTAATTGTGCACTCAGTCAGGGATTCTGAATTCTTTTGATTTTTCTCCTAATTCTAACATTCATTTTATTCCAACTACCATGGAAAGGGGAAGAAAGAAAGACGCTTCGAGCATATTTTGTAAACTATTTGTAATCCCGAACAGTATAGTGAAGCTCATTCTCGGATGAAGGTCTCGTGATTTTTCCTTCCCATTTTATGGGAGATTTTTCACGTAAAAATCCCGGTGTATCATCCTTTTCCTCTCCTCTCATGCTTCCTGGACCACATACTAAGTCACAAAAGATAACCAGATCCCTTGTGTGTTGCACGGATCCCATCTGAAGTGAACCTAAAAGCTCCGAATGCGTATTCGGATCCTTACCCGTGCAGGGCTGAGACCCGGGACGCAACAATGGCGCCATATGTGGGAACACAACAAAAAGTCTAGCGCCTCTCTTCAAACTTAATCTCTTACACAGACGCAATCAGCACTCGAGTTTTAGCCAGTACTATGACTCGAAGCATCGATGATCCCTCACTGGGTAGCCATGCCGGGGGCTCTGTTCCTTAACTCCAGGATGGACAAAGAAGATCAGCGCCCTGAGCGCAAGTTATTTCCTTGGCTGGAGCGAAGTCGTTCGTCACGACGACCCATCATTAGTTAGCTATATTTGGGGGTTCTGTCCTCCAACTCTAAGATGGTCGAGGGATATCAGCATCACATGTGCGAGCAACTATATCAGTCAGAGGCGAAGTCGCCCATGGAGACAACCCCCTTACGTGTAGCCATGCGGACGGACGATCGACCCAAGCATTCGCTGTCCAACCGGGTACCCTGGACCCATGTTCCCTGGACCATTAGATCCTGCCTGAAGGCGTAACGCTGGGGGCTTCACCCAAAGAAAGCCAGCATTATCAGAGTATCTGTCGTGCGTTGTTCAGCCAATCTGGGCAAAAGATCAGACCCCTCGGAGGATAGGGGTCAAAGGCCGAGGCGCCTAACAGAGCACCCCGATGACCCTCCAAAGCGGTACACATAGACCATGCACTCGGAACCTTAGACGGGTCCCAAGGGCATAGCACGTTGCCCGTTGACGAACACCTATGACGGTTCTACGCTGAACCCAGGTAAGTCTTGCATGCATTGCACTGCCTACTTGAATCATGTTTCTATTGATAGAGTAGTGGTATTATCTGTTCATACGAATAACTGTATAATACTAAATAAAATCGTACGACCTAGACTGCCCTTAAGTCAGACGAGTCCTCACTCTCCTGCGACTAAACCTCAGTCCCGCACCGAGCGGCCCATATGCGGTCGTATCTAAACTTCGGTCCTGTACCGAGCGGCCCATGCGGTCGAAGTATCAGGCTTGGGGGCTCCTAAAGTTCCCAACAAAGCAGCAATCAAAACCTTAGGGGACTTTTTAGTATGCATGCGGCGACCTTCCGAAGGAGAGAGCACCATCAGTCAACGACGGTCGTGGGCTAGAACCATACGCACGAAAGTGACGATGCCTTGAACAGGGCCAAGCACCGAGACATTACTGTGCAAAGGCCTAGACCCGGAGTTCGTTTGCTGTGGCCTGAAAACCCAGCTGGCCCTTGGTGTGGCTCCACGTGACTTGCGACGACGTCAACCTAACTGGACCGAGCTTCCCACTAAACGCGCGAGATGCGACGACATTCTCTGACGAAGGACGAGTACAGCGTAAGAAGGCGCCGGATTGGGGCCTTGGAAACAATAGCTTCACAGCTTAGCCTCTAATGCATGAACAACAATTCAAAAAAATTGCGTCATGTAGCCGAAGTCATCATGTGTGAGAAAAGATAATTGACTTTCATTTATCGAGGACGATTGGCATTACAGCGTGGCACTGTACAACAAAGAATACAAGAGCTATCCCGATCCTATGAGTCTGGCAGCCCAGCCTCTCTTGAGAAGTCTCTCGAACTGGAGCTGTCGGGAATCCCGGCGTTCCCTGGATGTGATATACCCACGGAAACGCGAAAGTGCGATGGAGACCATCCGGCGACACAGGCGGACACCATCCTAGAATTTGGCGTCGAGTGTAAGGCGCATCTCTTCCGGAGTGAGCCGCAACCTAAGGTCAGTGGTGAGGCGAGATATATCATCGGCCATGGTGGAAGTCCATTCCCTCCGCTGCTCGGCCTACTGCCTTAGTTGCCTAGCCTCATCCGTAAGCCGTTCACCTTCCTCCGCCGGCCGCCTGTTCTCCTTCCTCAATCGTTCGCTTTCCTGCCTCTGCTGCCCGATCCCCACCTTCAATGACTCGTCCTCACCCCAGAGTATGACGGTTTCGGCTCCCATGCGCTGCGCCGTCTCCTGCTTGGACTCTTTCCTTACTTGGTGAAAGAATTCCAGCAGTTGAGCATGCACCATGTTAAGGAAGAGGAACCCCTCAGGGACCTGTAAGAGTAAATGAATGGTCAGCAAATCTCAGAGTTCCGATCGGCAGAAAGACGAAAAGACTAAAAGAAATTACGTGCAAAAGCAGCAAAGCTGTCAGCCTCTCTCAGCCACGAAAGGATGGCCACCCGACAAAAGCAGATAAAGATATGCCACTAAGACCCTCTCTCAGGAAGGCACCAGAGAAGGTGCCTCGTAGGCCTGACGAGTCCGTCAGCCCACGAGAGGCCTCTAATGCCGCGGAGTCAGAAAGGGATCCTATGATAATTCATGCAACATTGTTCGGGCAACCACCGTAGCATCCGTGTTTTGCTAGCAGAGGCAGATCAGGGCGGTCCCACTCAGGCAGAGAATGGCCCCTATCTCTCTACTCAGTCAGGTGTACGTGTTAAGCAGATCAGTGAGCTGCCGCCGGCTCTCCCAAAGCACGTCCTTGAGCGACGAAATCAGACTCACAGCCCTTGCATTGGCCCTCGAGAGCTCTAGAGATCTCGCTTTAGGCTCAGACAGTGCTCAGTCGAGACAGTTGCCCTACTCTTGACCCTAAAAGCGCCTCAATAATCGCAAAATGGGCCCGGCAACTAGCTGCCATAGAGTTGACAGGCGACCAAAGGGTGCGAGCAGCTTTGCCCCTTAGAGGTCATCCGCCCTTCTCTCTCCTGTTCGAGGCTCTCAACCTCTGCTCCTTAACACGGAGGTCCTCAACCCTCTGTCCAGCTAGGAGGTGCTCGGCCCTCCTCTCACCAGCACGGAGATATTCATTCCTCCATCCTACCAGGAGGCCCTTAGTCTTCTTCTCTCCAGTGTCGAGGCAAAGCTTTCGCTCCTCAGCACGAAGATGCTGATTCCTCGATCCTGCCAGGAGGCCCCCAGTCCTCCTCTCTCTAGCGTCGAGGCACAGCCTCCGCTTCTCAGCACGGAGATGTTCATTCTTCCGTCCTGCCAGGAGGTCTTCAGCCTTCCTCTCTCCAGCGTCGAGGCACAGCCTCCGTTCCTCAGCACAGAGATGCTCATTCCTTCGTCCTACCAGGAGGCCTTCAATCCTCCTCTCTTCAGCGTTGATGTGCAGCCTTCGCTTCTCAGCACGGAGATGTTCATTCTTCCGTTTTGCTAGGAGGTCCTCAGCCCTCTTCTCTCCAACGTCGAGTTGCAGCCTTCGCTCCTCAGCACGGAGATGCTCATTCCTCTGTCCTACCAGGAGGCCCTCAATCCTCATCTCTCCAACATCGAGGCACAGCCTCCACTTCTTAACACGGAGACGTTCATTGCTCCGTCTTGGCAGGAGGCCCTTAGCCTCCGCTCTCCAGCATCGAGGCTCTCAGCCTTCACTCTTCAGCACGGGGGCTCTTAGCCCTCCGTGATACGCTCTCTAGCGTTGAGGCTTAGGCTCCGCTCTCTAGCGTTGAGGCTCTCAGCCTCCGCACTTTATCACGGAGGTCCTCAGCCCTCCGTCAAGGTAGGAGGCGCTCGGCCCTCCTCTTGCTAGTATGGAGATGTTCATCCGTCCGTCTTGCTAGGAGGCCCTCAGCCCTCCTCTCTTCAGCGTCGTGGGGCTCAGCCTCCGCACTTCATCACGGAGGCCCTCATCCCTCCGCCCAGCCAAGAGACGCTTGGCCCTCCTCTCGCAAGCAAGGAGATGTCCAGCCCTCCGTCCTGCTAGGAGGCCCTCAGTTATCCTCTCTCTAGTGTCGAGCCGTTCAGCCTTTGCACTTCATCATGGAGGTCCTCAATCCGACACCCAGCTAAGAGCACTCAAAATCGAAGATGACCGGACGTTACCGAAAAGGATGCCTATCCAGCATTGATGAACACTCCGTCTCCAAGCTGTGAGTCCTCCATCCCAGAGCCATGGAATGCCCTCCTTACAAGAGGCCCACCGTCCTCTTGGAAGTCAGGAGTCCCGTCATCCAGACACCGTGATTCCCAACAGAAGCTGCCAAGACACTGGGCATGCCGAACAATATGGAATTCTGAAGCTGTTCGGGAAAGGAATACATGTAACAACTTGCACGGTGACGTCCCATCATCACATGTCGAGGGTTGAAATTTCGAACCACTCGGTATGGGGGCTAGTGATGGGTACCGGTATCCAAGGCCCAAATGGCGAAGCCCATCTCCCAGCGGTCGAACCCTGGTAGCAAAGAAGTTCAGCAGGCCCAGGAGGCCTAAGAGACCTAGGCGTTGGGGCCAGCCCAAACGGCATAACGGTTTTCGAGGCCACTCGGGCCCACGAATCAGAGGAAGGTAGCGGGCGTCACTCAGCCTGTAGAAATGACACACCGTAAGATTTGGTGGCTAAAACCCATCAGATTGTCAGGGTAATAATGACCTAGCAGTGCACTCTAGATGGGACGCCACAAGAAATCGTCCAGCGTGCACGCTACGCACCTGGCGCAGAGGACTGGATTGGGGGAGTTGGCGGCCAACTTCCTGCACATGCCATCCCACGTGGACAACCTCCAACGGATATTTCCAAGCGCTATAAATACATTAACTGTGCACTCAATCAGGGATTCTGAATTCTTTTGATTTTTCTCCTAATTCCAACATTTATTGTGTTCCAACTACCATAGAAAGGGGAAGAAAGAAAGACGCCTCGAGCGTATTTTGTAAACTATTTGTAATACCAAACAGCATAGCGAAGCTCATTCTCGGACGATGGTCCCGTGGTTTTTCTTTCCCATTTTACGGAGAAGTTTTCCACGTAAAAATCTTGTTGTATCATCTTTTTCCTCTCCTCTCATGCTTCCTGGACCACATACTAAGTCACAAAAGATAACCAGATCCCTTGCGTGTTGCACGGATCCCGTCTGAAGTGAACCCAAAAGCTCCGAACACTCATTCGGATCCTTACCCGTGCGCAGCTGGGACCCGTGACGCAACAATTGTAGTTTAATCTTTCTGAAATTAGGAGTAACGTGGACCATGTGTAAGTTATTGCTACGTGTAAATGGACAAGATGATGAAGGGGAGGAATATGATTGGATTATTTGCCTGCTGTCATTGACAGCCTTTTTTTTTTTAAAAAAAAAATCATCACTTTTGCTTTTTCTTTTACCTTACAGTCATGAGCTATATGCCTCAAGATTTCCGGGGCACCTTAATTAGACAACAAAGGGAGCGTTCGGAGAGGAATAAACAAGCTGAAGTGGATGCTTTAGTGAATTCCGGGGGCAATATACGCGATCGATATGCTTTGTTGTGGAAACAACAAATGGAAAGGTTGGGTTCATTGTTTTGTTTAGTAGTCCAGCCAGGCATAAGGTCATAACTAATGTTATGTTACAACTTTAAATATTCAGGAGGAGACAATTAGCTCAGCTTGGGTCAGCAACAGGTGTATACAAGACATTAGTAAAGTACCTGGTTGGAGTGCCACAGGTTTGACTCTTGGGGCTTTCTTTTGCAATAACTTTTCTCAGATAACTTGTTCAGCATTCAGTAGCCCTTTTTGTATTGTTTTCTCTTTTCTGCTGAGTTTTGATTTTTCAACTCCACTTAGTTAGACTTAATACTTTGTTATTGTTGCTGTCGAGTTTTGATTCTTTCTTCAGTTTGTGTCATGTGGGGTTTCCATTTCCTACTATTAAATTTGTAGTAATTCCAGCTTTTATTTTCTTGGTTCTCTCGTTTCCTCTGCAGTAAATGCTTTACATTTGTATTGCTTTTCATTTTGTTTGAATCCATTCACATGAATTATGAGTCCAGTACTAGGAATTACTTGCCAGCTGCGGTCACTATTTTTGAAGTCCCTGTCTGTTACCATTGTATACATATATCACTGTTGATTTAGAAATTCTTTTGTGGATGAGATCTGCTGTTAGCAACAAAGATATTCCTCATTGGTATAGCAATTTTTTCTCCTTCGTTTGGTGTCTTTTACTGCTGGGATGGGGTTCAGGTTTGATTCTTTGACAAAGGTGACAAGTCGTGATACCTTTTGGCAGTGTAGATAAATGATCTGAAGGAAGCTGTTGCTTGAAATGTTATTTTTTCTCCTGATTCATTGACAGAAACAATAGACAAATTCCAATGATCAGATGTCTGATAGTGGGTTCTGATGTAGGTTCTACTGGACTTTATTCGGAAAATAAATGATGATGAAGGGTATGTACTTTCACTCTTTGATATCACTATTATCCTCGTTTTATAATGTTTTCGTGTGGGTTAGTTGCTAATTTTGAGTAAAAGTGATGATCACGATGGAGAATATGTTCATGTGACCTTCTCTTGTGGTTGCTGCTTTACTACTTTTACCAATCTACTACTGAACATTGTGTGTGTTAGGCCCATGGAAGAGCAGAGGCAACGTTATGGACCACCTCTATACAGCCTTACAACGATGGTGCTTTCTATTCGGGTTTTTATCTTTTTGTTATGGAGCCGGTTTGAAGCTAGTAAAATGTGAGATATATCTCTATTTAGTTGTTTAGATCCTTATTATTACCAGTCTTATGTGGAGCAGTAGATGCTTGCTTGTGATTTGTCTCAAGAAGGCCATTAAGTATTCTTCAAATCTTTTTCTTTGCCCTCATACTGATTGCTTGTCTTGCTGTGATGGCACTTTCTTGTCTTCTGCTGAGCAGAAACAAGCATCAGTTCGACATCTTGGAACAAGCAGTTCAGGTCTACACCTCTGAGTTTGAGAGGTTTGTCAAGTTTATGGGGTAAATATTCATCTCTTCTCACTCTCGTAGGCTAATATTTGGCTTAAGTATTGACTGAGTGGATTTCTTTTGTTAGTGAGGTGTTTACAAACTCGCCCTTCTTTATTCCAGCAGAATCAAGGTGGGTTACTATGCCATCTATTGAGAGTATGTCTTAATCGGAATTGTTTGATGGAGTAGTGTGTGTGTGTTATTGCTTGTTAGTCCCGTACGTCTAAATTTTGCTGTTGGCTTTTATTGGCAGGGGTAATGAAGATTACAAAGAAATAAGTGTTGCAGCTGGGAGAACTCATGAGGTGTGTAACAACATATATAGGCAAGGTTTTAACTAAGATGAGATTAGTGGTGAGATTATGAGAGGAATGAATCAACTATTGAATATGGGATAGGTGGCTGAGACTAAAGTTCATTAGAAGGTCATATGATCCTTTAAAAAGTCATGTAAATTTGGTTTTTAATTTCGATCATTATTTTAGGTACAAAAATAAGATTCACTCATCTCATTGTCTTATACGAGGATGCCATCTCATATGAAGGATCTCCTATATATAATGCTCTTAAAACTAAAGTTTTGCCAAAGGAAGGTGGTTGCTTGTTTGCATTTAATGATATTCATTAAAGTAGAAGCGAGGTTTAGATTGAGGACTAGAGATTGTAAAATATAAGTGGGTGAATTGACAGTAGAGGCATAGGGGAGAGAAAAAATCCTGGTAGGAGGATAGCTCTGGGATCACTCAATATCATACAGCATCACTCAATATCATCCTACGGGAACTGTCATTTGGAAGAATGAAAATGTTTAATCCAGGGGAAACTGAGGGAGTTGTACACGCACTTGCACACATATGTATTCTTAATTGCATGTTGGAACTTGGAACCATCTCTTCCCTGAAGCCTGATATATTGAATTTTGAGTCAACACACTTACATGCCACCATAACTTCTCTTAAATCTTCCATGTTTGACTTCTAGATGCTCTAGTAGTTGCACTACAGCTAATTGCACCCATGTAGCACCTACAAGGGTGTGTTCAAATCATATGTACCCAAAAACCTGTTATATTGGATTATGAGTCAACATTATCACACATTCATAAGTCACTATGACTTCTTGTCATTCTTTCACGTGGGACTTCTTGGACTCACTCATACTCTACCAAATCTTTTGTCTGTGTGTAAGCCTCTCTCGAGCAACCCAAAATAAAGAATGCAAATGGCATAGCACTGCACTATCCAATGCTTACTGCACCAATCATGGCAACCAACCACCATAAGGTTGTGCATCACCTTTCAAACCCGCATGCCTAATGTCCATTTATTGAACTCATCAATGCTTGTGCGCCAACCAAACCATCAAGTTCAATACCTTGTGTTGTGATCAGGGGTACTAAGGAAGGAAATGCACCATTGTACCTACAACTTAAAAAAATAGTGAAATTCTTAGGTGTGCCTGTGATTCTTGTTTCAGTGTGATCCTAAAATGAGCTTGACTTGATATGTTGTGGTAAAAATCAAAGCTGTCTGTTTACAAAGGTCTACTATAACAGCAGATGTCAAGACTAATCTAGTTGTTCAAGCCTAGAGCAACGTTTTTGTGGACCCATTTTTTATGTAACATAATTCAGGTCATGGTATATATATATATATAGGGTGATTGTGGGGTTTATCCCATTATGTTGTACTTTGAGAGTCACTTTTGAACCGGGGGGGGGGGGGAGAGAGGAGCTATTTGGGGTGTAATTTGGGGCTGGGATTTGTGTTTTTTTTTTTTTTTTTAAACAAGGATCCTTATTATTTATCGTTGCCTCTATTGGAAAGCAGGATAAAATTAGCTTAAGTGAAGATACCCATGGAGCACTAGATTTTATAAGATATATTTTTTTTAAAAAAATAAAAGCATGCCTGGCCTAGCTCAACCCGATCTAAACAGCTAGACATTTTCTTCATTTGGCCTCACTTGGATCCGATTTTGATTCTATGCATTTGAGAGATAGTTCTAAACCTTAAAATTTTAATTCTTTATCATCTCCTTCAAAATTACAGAGTTATCCATGTTGTTTTCTATTCCTAGGAATTGAAACTTTAAATTAGTATCTCAATTCTATCGGAAGTCAGGCAAAATACTAGGATTTAGTCCTAGAATGTCAATTCTAAGGTCCAATTATGTGATAATTGAGGTCAGGGCTTTGAAAATTTTGGCTTGCAAATTGATGTGCTTTGCTCAGATAGTCAGAGTTATGCGGATCAGACTGGAGGGGATTTTTTTTGCTGGTCTATGGTTGTTATATTTGTAGGTGTAGCTATGGCTTGGGTTAGTGGTGAGCTGTGAATGTGATGTGATGAGAAGGTAGGTTGTGCAAGTTTCTTTTTCTTTCTTTGTGTGATGCAGCTAAGAAGGTTTTGGTGTTGATATATTGGTTTTAGGCTGTCCTATTGTTGGTGGAGGTTGTCTGAGGTGGTGTTGGCTTGCAATGAAGGTTCTTGTATTTCAGGTTGTGATTTGGAATTTTATATTGCATATGTGACAACTTTGATAGGGATTGGTTTTGTGATGCTTGAGCTGTGGAAGAACTTGTGTGGGTTGCATGTTGGCAATGTTGACTACCTAAATCGACTTTGTCAGTAAATGGCCAGAATGGCAGTGACAACATAGGCACAGGCCAGAACCTTTGGCTTTGATGCCAAACTTATAGGAACCTTCCTAACACAGATACAAAACCTTCATTCTTATTTTTAAAGATAAATTTCACTTTGATAATAAGATGTTGCAACTCAACTTATAAGACAGCTAACCAATTTTGATAGATTATATTATCTTCTAGAATGGATTTCAAGTCTTGACTTATTTAGTCCTAAAAAAATTATCAGAAATCTTCCTAAAAATACATCCTTAAAATCCTGCGGCAATTAGAAAAATGTAAAAGATTTCTAAGTTACAATATTATCCTAAAAGCAATAGACTACTGAGGATTCAAATCCCAGTTCTGTCCTTGATGCTGAACCATGTTACTCTTCCATTGGCCATGGTTTTTTCTCCCACATTGAGAGGTTTTTCAAGTAAATTTTCGTATTGTTGTTCTTTTCGCTTTTTTGTGGTGAGTTGTTGTGCACTCAAATTATTTTTCCTGCTTTGTCACTATTGTTTAATTACATGAGTGAAATAAGTGTTTGCTCTAGTCTTTGTGTAACTGATGTGCTACTCTTATCATACTTGTGGAAGTGATATACCGAGAGTTATGCACATAGCAAATGCATGGTGATGGGAGTCACTAGCCAAATGAGCTATCCCCTCTACCCCAAATTAACTCTGCATCTACCCTAGTAGCAGCATCTACAATTATGATGGGCATCTTGTTAACATAGATACTTTGCCTCAAGTCTGTTTCACCTCTTCCTTCACTTCATCTTATTTGTTAGTCAAGCCATCCGCAGATTAATTGCAACTGTGGATTCTGTGTTTGAAATCTTTGTATGCTAGTATGAAGACATTTTGTTTACCTCATGGGTAATGTCACACCAACCTGTCAACTTGGGATCCAATTCAAGATTTTCCTTAGGGGGTATCAGGAAGGAATTGGAATTTAACAATCTTGATTCATACGGACATAATTGGTTAGGGGGGAAAAAGCAGCCATTCTGCTCTGGTGACAAGCGCTTGGACTTTCAAGCAAGCTCTATAACCTTTCATCAATTAATCACAGAGTTTTATTGTTGTAAATACTTTTACACGTTTATACTCATTTCAAATTTAAAGATTCAAATTATGTTAAGAATTCAAGGCATCACTGACTTTCCTATTACTATCATTATGGATCTTTTAATGGATTCTACGGTACTTGGAAAATGACTTATGAGGGAACATGTGCTGCCAAGTTTTCTTTTTGAAGTTTTACCATTTATTACTTTTTTTATCCACTATGATCTTGTCTGGACCACTCACAGCACTCTCTCCTGTACAAGTCTTGTTGTATTCTCAGTAGTCAAAGTCACCCTTTAAACTTTCATCGATGCTATTTATTTATTATTATTTTTTACCAATGCCCACAAAAATATGTAATGTCCAGTTGAGGGTGTTTTTATAAAACTCTGCTGCGCATTTGACGTTTTTAGAATATTGTAAATATGTACTAGTCCAAGTTAATTACAATATTTATTACCATGAATGCAATTATGTAATGTCTTTCTTGTTACCACAAGTCTGATTACTGGCAAGTATCCTATTTGTCTTTTGCAAGTTCCTTTGCTCCAGTCTTGCTCAGTAAACCATTTTGATGTAAATTTTTTTTGAAAGCTTATGATTGCTTTCTAATGGTGGTATTAAATTTCCATTTTGAAATGCTCCACTTATTACATTATGACATTAATGCATACAAAGAGTTCACTCATTTAAAGATGGCTGTTTTGTTTTAGTATGCCAGTCTGCCTTCCGTGTAACATTGACATGATTGAGGTTAATCATGCTACAATTCATTTATGTGGGATTTTATCCAATTTTATTAATCAATTGAAGGATATAATATCATATTCATATTTATTAGCTATTATTTGATATTGTTTTGAACGTTTTTTTATTATGTTATATTTCCAGGTGTTGTTGACAGTTGAATCCATAAACTCTTATATTGCATGGGACTTCTCTTTGGAACAGGGAAAGCTAAAATTGGTATACTTTTCAAACCATTAGTCAAATGCCCATTTAATGAGGGGAAATATGGAAATTGCAGTTTTTTTCACCATTTAGAGTTGCTCATTTTCTTATGATTTTTTTTATGCTCTTCTATTGTTTAATGCTAAAGTAATAGGCGCTAGTGAAATTCCCTAGTGAATTGGAATTTTAATAATGACTTCATTACCGATATACCAATATCTAGTAGTCATGTAGGGCAATGCACTCTTAAATAGACTAAATTGGACTCTGCCAATTCAGCCATGATTAACTGAAATGACAAATAACAATTTAGTCAAAATTCATTAAGGTCTGAATTTAAATCTTTATTGTAACTCGATGTTCTTACCATTTTTCTACTTATTTTTGGTTTTGGGGGGGGGGGGAATGGGGGTCAATCTTCAAAAAGTTGACCAAGGATATTCTTCAAGGGGGAACTGGTTATTATTGTTGGGAAATCTCCCTCCTATTATTTATCTAGACCAATGAACAAGCTCTAGTATTAGAGCATAATTGCAGCTAAATTTCTATTTAAATTTGGGTTAGCTTGTGATGGTGTTGCATCATCTTATTTAGCTGTTGAATCCCTTAAACCTCGTGATTTATAAACTTAAAATAAAGCAGTCAAAGAGAAGTTTATTTATACGTGAGATATTGTGGTTAAACCTGAATTGATGATGCTTAAACTTTAGTTAGAAGATCTTGTTTCGTCTGGCCACGTTAAGAGACTGGGTAGACAATTCAGACCAAATTTAGATTTTATTCACTAACATCTTAGTGGGAATTAGTCTAGGGATTGATTTAGCCAAGTCATGGTTGAGTGCCCAATTTTGCTACCAAGTACAGTAGCTTTGTAGCTAAAGAAATAATTTGGTTGAGCAATAACAAAATAGTTTTACTTGGTATGTATGATCCATTGGATGTAAATCCAATTTTTCAAAATTTTGATTTCTTTGGAATTTGTTTTCCCCTTTTCGGTTGTCTAGTTGAACAAAGCCCGTGGGAGTAAAATGCAAGCTTGAGGTGCAAGTTAAAATTAGAGTTGAGCTGCTTAAATATGTTATTATTTTCTTAAATTAGACATGTCTCAAAGAAACATTCATTTTCCTTGTGTTTAAGGTTAACACCCCATGGTACCACAAGTTATGCTCAAATGAGCTTTGTTGAGAAGATGGGGATGGAAGTCGAGCATGCCAGGGATAAGTCCAGGTTCTTGCAAGATTATGGATATTATAGTTGAAGATTATAGCTATTGCAGGGTGCATGGAAGAATGTTGATTGGCCAACAGTGAGGGCTGTAAACCAGTTTAGCTGAGCCACATAATACTGTGTATTCTTTGCTTCTTAATTTAATGAGCCTAAAGTGAAACTCAAGCTGCGTTGTAAACTTCTCAAACAAGCTGGAATTTAGTTTGAGTGGGCTTCTAATTTGCCTATTACGAGCAAAGCTTAAGCATTTTGGTTCTAAAAGATTATGCTGAGTACTACCATGCTTAACTTGTTAATGAAAAATCAGCCTAAAATTTAGCTTAGGTAGGTTCCTTGTCTTGTCAAACATACTTTGAATGAGCATTAATGAGTCTAGCACCAGCTAGCATCAAGCTTCCTCCAAATTGCTAATAGATTGTGAAGAGGGGGAATGAATGAAAAGATCATATTATTGAGCCTGTTTTTATTAGTCTGTACATCTAGAGGGTATTTGGCTAGGATTTTTTAAGCTCAGTAACGTAGTCTTATCAACAATTCCCTTTGTTGATGTTTGTTTGAGAAAACTGAGGCCTGCAATCATCCTGTGATATGATAGGAATCTAAATCGATGAAATCTAATCCCTTCTTGGGTTTCATTTCCTCCAAAAGCTGAAAGAAAAAGGTAAAATGAATAGAGAGGAGAGGGGAGATGCCAATGCACTACCACTACCATGGCACGATTACCGCCACCACCCGTAACCTCCATGGAGCTACCAGCAGTCCACCCCTAAAATTTTTGTTTTTGTTCTTTCTTTTTCATTGGCTTTCTATTTTCCTCTGAAAACAGAAAAAAAAAAAGTAAAATGAATATAGAGGCGAGGGGAGATGCCAATGCACCACCACCCCACCATGACACCAGTGCCGCGACTGCCTATAACCTTCATGAAGATACCAGCAGTCCATCCCCCCTCCCCATTCCTTCCATTTCTATTCCTCTGCACGCCCCCTACAGCAGAGAAGCCCTTGTTGACGTCCGTGGGATCATAGTTGGCTTTCCTAAAGGTAAATGTGAGGGCTTGGGCTCTGCAAACACAGAGAGGAGAGGGACAAGGTTGAGAGACAGAGACAGAAGGGGAGTGAGGGGAAGGGGTTGGGGAGAAGGTGTGCCGCTGAGAAGTGGGATGTTATGTCTGTTTGAAAATTTTTCTGATTTATGGTGAAATGAACCAAGCCACTTTGAATAATTTGTAAATCCGTCCCCCTTTATATTTCTGATGATGGACCCAACAGATCCCTATATATATACTGTTTACTATTATATATGGAACAGGAGTGAGGGGAAGGGGGTGGGGAGGTGTGCGTCTGGGAAGTGGGATGTTGTGCCTGTTTGAAAAATTTTTTGATTAATGGTGAAATGAACCAAACCCTCTTTCAATCATTGTAAACCCATTATGTTATGTCTGTTCCCCTTTATATGTCCAATGTTGGACCCAACAGATTCTTATATATATACTGCTTACTATTATTGAGACTTTTAATTTTTCTTCTCTCCTGAGATCAGATTTCATCTATCATCCTTTCTCTCCCTTTTCCCCTAATTCTTCAACATTCTATTGTTCGGCTTTAGATATTTACGATTGACTTTGTATATAGAACGTGTTAGGAACTTTCATTGAAGTGGATGAACAGATCCTCAAAGAACTCCCCATATTATGCATAACTTGCCATGACCTTTTGGATAGAGCTCTGTCTGTCCTTTTTCTTTTTTCGTTTTCTTTCTTGTCATTGATGTGGACCATGAAGAATGTTGGCAGATGAACTTCGGCATATCAAGCCCCTGATTTCCTCCTTTTTTATGGGGGTGTTTATGCCGCTACTCTACCAGGTGAGTTGGCATTAATAAGACAATTAAACTCGAAAAAAAATCAGCAGTGGCAGAGATTTTTAGTATTACCATTCTTCTACAGCATTATGATACTACGGTGCCTAATAATGATATTATACGACTAGCATAATTTTAAGCACATATATAAAAGGAGCCTATTTCCACTGTATTTTGTCAAAACCTTGACGTTTCCTTTTACCATTCTACTTATCAAAATGATCCGCATTCTAGGTAGCTTTGGGCATATGTCTTCAGCTAATAGACATTTACTTTCTAATTTGATTAAGGACATTGTACTGCTGTTTTTAATTCACATAGCTCTCTGCTTTTCCTTATTGTCTCTCTCCTTTTTCTCCTGCTCGGGGGTAAGTTGTTCATATGGAGAATGTGCAAGTGTTAGGGCACTGCTTTATTGCTACTATGGTAGATAAACTCAATGGGGACAGGGCATTTGAGAGAATTTGTCCCATATTTTGGTTCCATTACTATTCAGACTCAATGAGAGGAACACATGCTGCCCATAAGCGAGACAAAGCAACTGCAAGACCAACCCGAACGGAGGATACAATTTACACTTAAATGAAGTGTTACATTTCGGCTAGAAATGTTTACAATGAGTTGGTAAACTCCATCCCTTCCATTATTGGGTGGGTGTATGCGTTTTGTGGGTATATTTGCATACAGCATTAAGTTCTGTGCATTGTGGTGAGAGTTATTAGCTCTTGCTCCTTTTGAACAGGTGATGCTGTGTCTTTGTTTATCCATCTTTTTTTCTTTTTTCTGTTGGATTTGGTATTAAAATTGATGTCCTGAGTTGATTGCTTTGGTTCCTGTTTTGTGCCATCCTGTACGATATTTGTTACCATCAGCTTCATATATTATCATTCACAGGATATTGGATTTAGTGTGGAATATACAAACTCTTCAGGCGAAAAAGTTGTGAGTGACATGCTTTTATTTGAATCTTCTCCAACTTTAAACCATCTGTACTTAACTTTGTGAGTGATGGTTAGAGAGAGGATCTTCCTTTTCCTTTTCTTTCTGTTGACGACTAACAACTTATAAGGCATGTTTATTCATGCTACAGCTGATCTTGCCTTATCGTCGCTGTGAGTCGGACCAAGTTAGTATATTTTCCACTCAATGTCTATCTAATCATCTGTAATAGTTGTTTTATTTCAATGGACTATATGAACTTTTCAGGGAAATTTCTGCACAGTGATGGCTGGAAACTATAAACTGATTTGGGATAACTCATACTCGGCTTTCTTTAAGAAGGTAGATGCTCAACTACCGACTTTCCTGCTGTTTTTACTCTTTTTTTTTATGTGTTCTCTTTGATGATCCTTACTGCACATTTAATTACTAAAATAGAATAATGTGGGAATAGAATAGTTATTCTCAAGGAATAGAATAAGATGATAATAGAGTTGAAAATTATTATTTTCATATTTGGTTGTTAGAATAGAATAAATTGGGAATCAGTATTCCAATATGCAATAATTTTTTTATATTCCGAAAATGCCCTTATACACACACACGCACACACAATTATTTGATATATAATTGTGTGTGCGTGTGTGTGTATAAGGGCATTTTCGGAATATAAAAAAATTATTGCAGGAATAGTTATTCCCAACTATCCGGGAATAATTAATACCAATGGAAAGATGGTAATTGTTATTCCCTGAGATCCGAGAATAACTATTCTTTTGAGAATATGAATTTATTGTCAAAATGCAACAAAATAATGGAATAAATATTCCCGAAGGAATAAGGTGGGAATAGAAATTCTATTTCCACCGACCAAACGTGAGGTTACAGTGAGTGGTACGCAATTCTTATTAAAGATGCTAAGATTATTGAGTGAGTAGAATAAATATTCCTAAATGAATGAGGTGGGAACAGAAATTCTATTCCCACCGGCCAAACATGAGGTTAAAGTATGTGGTATGCAATTCTTATTGGAGATGCTAAGATTATTGTGGTGCATTAATATAAATATAGGCCGACATGTATTGATAGTGGAGCATTACTATATCAATATTTTTCGATACTACGATAATATCATGATATATTTTCGTATCGGCTGATATTTTTGAACATCGGTCAATACAATTTTGTTAGCTTAAGATTTTTAGACAACTTTTTTGGCCTAATTTATCAAATATCAATACGTATTATTCAATACCAATATGATTGCGATCGATACCGATGTTCTCATCCATGTTGTGTAGATGCTTTTTTGTTGACTATTGTAGCAGGCACCGGAGAGGTTATGATGGAAACAAAGGAGCTATGAAACTCCATGTAGTACATTATATTTGCAATCTCTGTTTTTAATTCAAAAATCTATGGTTCTGTGTTCTACACCGCTATCCCAACCAAATCCGACACATCTTCTACTCATTTTACTAAAACTTTGGAGTCTAAACCGAATGATAGCGGCTTAAAACAAAGTCTATCGCAAGAAGAGTAGCTGCTTGATTCCCCGGGAAGCCACCTGATTCCACATCAGTGTTCAGTTGGACCTTTTCGGATATGCAATTTAAGTAGCAATGTCCACATGGCTTGATTATTGCCGCGTGACCCAGTGGTCACGGGTTCAAGTTGCGGAAACGCTCTATTTCATAGTGTAATGTTGGGTCATATAAAATATTATCCAAAATGGCCGGGTTCAAGTCGTGGTTGGTACTTGCATTGATATGTTTGTTTTCGGGAAAGCTAACAGACAATTATCGGCCAATGTGTTTCTGGGTAACAGGCGGTGCGTTACAAAGTGGACTGCATACCGCCGGTGGTAGAGCCAGTGCCGGAGTGACCAAGGAGGAAGAAGAAGCTTGATGCGTTGGTGATTCTTGTTGACGCACAGCTGTGACAGCAGTTACCGTTGTAGGCATGTCCAATTAATTTGTACTGTCATTCATATATATGTCACAGACCTCAAATATGATTTATACTTTGAATCCTGTTGTATATTATGTTGGCCATCAAAAATATCTATTTTACCTGTCAATCACAGGGTGTATAGGTAGGGGACCCGTTATGGTCCTGTGCTCTCTTATCTTATCATCTCAATGGCCTAAATTAATTGATAAAAAATGAACAGTGAAGATTTATTTTGTATTTTAATAATTTATTCTAATTTTTACCTTTTTTTTATTTGTCAATCCAACTGGACCCACACAATAAAAACAAAGCCTGGTTAGTGAGAGGGTGTAATATGTTTGGTTGATAGAATGAAATAATATGAAAATAAAATAGTTATTCTTAAGGAATAAAATATGATGAAAATAAAGTTTGAATTATTATTTTTATATTTGATTGTTAGAATAAAATAAGATAGAAATTAGTA
>JAODPA010081823.1:0-29360 GCA_025585075.1 Nepenthes mirabilis | reverse complement strand
ATGTATATTATTATTTTCTATATTATTTTTTTTATTTCAAAATCCAAATCAATCTTTGGGCGACGGCACGGGCGCACCTCGAGCGCTAACCCAACAGATCTAAATATCCTTCCAAATTTTATAAAGTTAAATTAATTTTTTATCATGCCCAAATTACCCAAAATGGTAACTAATATTAAATTAATCCGAATAAAAAATCGGGATATTACACTGGGTAGGCCTTACTGATTAAATGAGCAGTCAGTCGTAGTCTAGATTGTGTTTGCTCCTATAAAATCAAAAGCGATCTCCTATTCAAGACCCAGAAGCGAGCCATTTATATACAATCCTTATAGACGGGGCCTTAGCTGCACGTGACCCTTAGCAAATAATGACCTTCCACTATAATATACCAAGGTATATCAGAATATACTATCTACTAAACGTTTCTCGGTTCAAGTTTTTAGTTTCTTATTTCCTTAGAAAATTCTACTCTTAAGTTCATAAATCCTTTGTTCCCACTCTTTCGGAGAACGATTAATAAGTCCTTTACTTAATCGTAGAATATCCTTTATCGATCCTTTTTCCATAAAGCTTATATAGATACATATTTTCTTATCCTTGTGAGTTTAAACCCTCACATGGTCTTAATCATATGCATAAATCATTTGGAGTTTCAAAGAGTTAGAAAATTCTTTCCACATTAAGCAAAGTAAAACTTTAGGACTTCCGGACGATAAATTCTTTCATAAACGGTTGATAACATGATTTTTGAAACATATAAAATTAACATATTCATAATATATGCAATTAAATGCCGATCAATCTCGTTCATAAACTAGGGTTCAATTTTAAGAACACATTATGCATAAATTCCAAAACAAGCCGGAGAAAACGCGTGGGGAGTGGAAAAGTGTCCGAGCGCGGGGTTAGGGTTTTTATGTACGAAATACCGCATAAAATCATCAAATTGGACACCAAAATAACAAACAATCATACTCAAGACGTGGGCATTACAAAATATATACTCGGACGGACATCCGAACAAGAACACCCGAAAGAAATGAAACAAAATGTGCAATAAAGGTAATAAAAGCATATGGGTACACTTTCCTCAACCCGATCTATCACTTTTCTAACTGGCTCTAGCTCGGAATTGGACTCGAATGCCTTAAACTCTTTTTCCTCTTTGTCCTTGTACTCTCTCTCTGTTCTCTTTTATATCTGTGCAAAAATGATGGAAAGAGATGCGCGCATGCTTATTTTCGCGCTAATTTTTCACATGTGCTTTAGCCTAAACTCTATTATATTAACTTAATTATCTCCTTATTTTTCTATTTTGGAATCCAAAACCTCACAACTTTCCTCCACTTAGAAAATTTCATCCCCGAAATTAATGGGTCCTGAAAATCATCACATACCTCAAAATAAGTGGAGATATTTCTCCCGGATTTCATCCTCCTTTTCCTAAGTAGCCTCCTCTAGAGTGTGGTTCCTCCATAGAACCTTTACTAAATGGATCGTTTTCGTTTGAAGCACTTGGTCCTTACGGTCCAAAATCTGCACGGGCTCCTCAAAATCTGCATGTATGACAAATCTTCGCTAATCGAGAGAGGCTCGTCATCGATGACATGAGTAGGATCATAGGCATACTTCCGGAGCATTGATATATTGAAAACGTCTTGCACCTCTCTCAAAATTGGTGGCAAGGCCAAACGATAGGCCACCTCTACCACTTTCTCCAAAATCTTGAATGGGCCAATAATATTAGTTTTAGCTTCCCTTTGATTCCAAATCTGGATACACCCTTCGATGGCAACACCTTTGAAAAGACAAAGTCGCAGACTATAAACTTCAACTCCGATATTCTCCGATCGGCATAGCTCTTCAAACTTCAACTCCAAAATCTTAAATGGGCCAATAACCTCGGTTTCAACTTCCCTCTAGTTCCAAATCTAGATATGCCATTTGACGGCGATGCCTTCAAAAATACAAAGTTTCTGACTTCAAACTTCAACTCTGATTTTCTCCAATCAACATAGTTCTTCTGTCGGTTTTGGGCTACTTTTAGCTTCTCTTGGATCAATCTGATCTTATCGAACGTCTCTATAACAATCTCCGGCCCCATAAGCCATCTATCACCCGTCTTCTCCTAGTGAATCAACGATCGGCACTTTATTCCATATAGAGCTTTGAAGGAGGTGATCCCAATACTCTCCTGATAACTATTATTATACGTGAATTCCGCCAAGGCCAAATGATCATCCCAGTTTCCTTTCAGCTTCCTCACCGTGGCCCTCAACATGTCCTCCAAAATCTGAATGGTCCATTCGGATTGCCCATCCATCTGTAGGTGATAAGCTGTACTGAACTTTAGATCTGTCTCCAACTCAGAGTGCAAACTTTTCCAAAATTTCAAGATAAACCTTGGGTCTCGATTTGACATGATAGTCATCGGGATTCCATGCAATCGCACCACTTCATTAATATACAGACGGGCCAAATGATCTTTCGAATAAGTCGTCCGAATGGCCAGAAAGTGTGCTGATTTCTTGAGTTGGTCGACAATCACCCAAATGGTGTCATGATTTCTAGGCATCCTCGGTAATCCCAGCATGAAGTCTATGGATATGTCTTCTCATTTCCAACTAGGAATAGGCAATGGCTGCAAAAGACCGGATGGCTTCTTACATTTGGCCTTCAACTGCTGGCAGATCAAACATCTCCCTACAAAGGCCGCAATTTCTCTTTTCATATTCCTCCACCAAAACATTTTTTTCAGATCTTGATACATCTTATTAATCCTTGGGTGGATTGTTTACCTGAATCAGTGAGCTTCCTTCATAATTTTCTCCTTCAATTCTCCAACATTGGGTACACAAATCTGATCCCGAAACCTCAAGACTCTGTCAGCTCGAACACTAAAATCAACTCTAGAGACTTGGTTCAAATTTCCAGCAACGTCAGCCAAGAAAAGGTTACTCATCTGATCTTCCTTGATTCGCTTCAATATCTCTGGTTGGATACAAAAATATGATAAAATCATCTGATTCCCTTGGGCATATCTCTTGATATCGCAATGCTTCATGCATTCCAACATCTCCATCTCCTTAATCCTCAAATGAGCCGCATAACACGTTTGACAGCTCAGAGCGTCTGCTACCACGTTGCCATTGCCTATATTAGCTTATATTAGCCGGTTAACATAGCGTTGATTGGACTCTTTTCCTTGTTCGATTGCCGTGAGATATAAATAATCATGATTTCAATGATTGCGATCCTTACAATTCTCTCTTCTTCTTCAAAAATTTTGTCCTCAAAATTTTCGTATTTATGTTCTCATAATTTCTTAACTGAATACCCAAAATCGAGTAAGTCCTTGAAATTCCCATATCTTCATTCTGACCTTCATACTTAAGTTGATTTTAGAATCTTCCTAGATCATAAAGTAATTCCTAGACATAGTTACGTGTCTTATCAACGGCATTATTTCTTTTTCTAGAACTTGTAAATCTGGGCATTCCTTTAATCTACACTTAGCATTCCCTTTCTAACCAAAACTCCCGTAATATTATTTCGAATCCAGTATATACAGAATCTAATTCTCAATAATCGAGTTACAAATGAAAGTCTGAACTCCAATATATGCCATTATTTCAAAAATTTTTTAAAAATTATCTTCCAGTCTGGTAGGCAATGCGCTTGCCTCTTGCATCTCCACAGAATACTTTTCAACAGTACTAGAGCTCTTTGTCGTTTGTTTCTTAGGGTAGCGACAATCCTTAACTAGATGACCTTGTTTGTCACAATTGAAACAGGCTCCCAATTTCTTGAAACATGGCTTCATTCTATGAAATTTTCCATAATAAGGGCACGCGGAGTTTGGGTCCATTGCATCCTGAATTTTTATCGCTCTCCTTCTCTTTGTTGGCTTTGACTTTTTAGAAACTGCCTTTAAAATTAACCCTTTATTGGAAGTTTGGCCATCATTATTAACTAACTTATAATTTTCCAGTTTTTCTAGTAAACTTGATTCGTTGTGACTTTCGAATCCCGCCATCTTTTAGTCCTATCACCAAATATTAGATAATTTAAATAAGCAATTCAAGATCCCATCCTAAAATCAGTCAGTCTGGACTTCAAATTAGTTCAAACTTGAAATTGAATTACTAAGGTCCAAACCTGAAGTTCAACTACCGATCTTGAGGCCACAACTAATTTTTCCCTAACTCGGTCTCGATGGTTCATTTTAATCTAAGCTTCCGCATAAGATTGATTAATCTTAAAGCATCTCTTTTCTCTGATACCACCTGTTACAGCCCGTATCCGCATTTACCTTAATGGGATGTCCATGAATACTGCATATAAATTCGTAATATATCATTATTATGCACAGGATCTATCTAATCCCATATGACCTAAATATAGCATCGGACAAGTGACCGAGGACATGAGGTAATGTCCAAAGACCTTGGCCAACGCCCAAGGACTAGTAATATTACTCCAAGGTCTCAACACTTAGAAAGTTCTAGGTAAACTTCAGCAAGTAGTTGAAGCTAGAGGCCACGCCAGTTGTAGTAGCCATTTTAAGAGGCGTAGGTAGCTGTTGTTTGACTCACAAGTTGTGAAGCCGTGAGCTGCTAAAGGGAGTCATAGTCGAAATTTTAAGGGAACCTGCAGCCAATTTTGATTGCAACCAGGTTTAATTAATAATGAAATGACAAAAGGAAGCATACTTAGAAGACAAAATAGGTAATAATTCAGCCAAATTTGGGGACACCCATCTATTAATAAAAAAAGAAAGATATGAGGTGTAAAATGAAAGGTGAATCAGTGCATGAGGTGTCAGGAATGAGTGGTGACGCAACACCTCCATCCGATGCCTATATAAGGATGGGAAAGGGAGTAGGAGAGACAAATGTGAGACCGGGAGGAAAATAAGATAGCAGAGGAAAAATAAGGGAGGAAATAGAGAAAAGATCAAAGAGGAAGCAGAAGAAAAGTAAGAGGAAAGCAGAAGAGATACCGAAGGCAGTAACGGTTAATAAGGGGAAGTTGGCTAAAACTTGGCAAGCGTATCTGATTCCTTCTTTTTTTTAGTGCTGATTATTGATCTTTCTTTCAAGTATTATTGTTCTGATACTTGTTTAATGTTAAATATTGGATCATTTTATCAAGAAAATATGAAAGATACTCGGCCGGCAAAACTCGGCTGAAAACTAAAGGTAGAACTTGGAGGTAGAATAGCCTCTGTAAAATCGGGCCCCAACTTGTTCCTTCCATTTGAGGGGTTAGAAAAAACAGTGAGTGAGCCTAATGCTCAACAATGTACAAATAAGTAAAGAATACATATTTTATACTCAAAATAGACATGTACAAATATCAGAGGAAGACAATGCATGATTCTTTAAATTCTTATCCTTTGAGTTCTTACTTATCATTTATCTTTAGAGATTAGAGCTAGTAAGCCTTACCAACTTACAGAGAGGTCACTCGAGGAAAGGACTGTGATGTACTACACAATCTAAGGCATTTTTTCAATTTTCAATGAGTGTATACTTATAACTCAATATACGGGGTCATGGTCAATCGCCACCAAAAGTTCTCCCGTAACCCAAGGGCAGTTCTCAAATTTTCACTGTAATATTCTAAGATGTGCCAAGGACATCATCTGCTTTAATGCACGGCTAGGGTAATACTTGAGTTTCCACTATAACATCAATAGCATGCCAGGGAATATTACCTGAAATGAATCTATAGTCCAGTTTTCTAAATTTGTGTTTATCACTTTATATACAATCAGATAATTTTCTAAGTCCATGGTCCAATTTTCCAAGTTCATAGTCCATAGTTCATCTTTCACATAATTTTCCATAATATAGAATATACGATCAGAAATCATAATAGAAACCAATGCATTGTTCAATTGAGTGACTAAACCTTGAACTGTTATATGTGTTCAAATTCCAGATTTATCATGGAATGGTTTACTATCGCTATCCTAAGAAACAAACAGCAAAGAGCTCTGGTAATATTGATCAAAACTCTGTGGAGACGCAAGAGGCAACCGTGTCGCCTACCAGACTAGAAGGTAATTGTTAAAAATTTTTTGACATACTGGCATATCTTGGAGTTCAGACTTTCAATTGTAGCTTAATTTTTGGGAATTAGATTTGGTATATACTGGATTTGAAATAATATTATGGGAGTTTTGGTTAGAAAGTCACTTTGCTAAGTGTAGATTAAAGGAATGCCCAGATTTATAAGTTCTAGAAAAAGAAATAATGCCGTTGATAAGACACGTAACTATGTCTAGGAATTACTTTATGTTCTAGGAAGATTCTAAAATCAACTTAAGTATGAAGGTCAGAATGAAGATACGGGAATTTCGAGGACTTACTCGATCTTGGGAATTCAGTTAAGAAATTATGGGAACATAAATACGAGTTTCGCCCTTTAC
Source organism: Nepenthes mirabilis (assembly GCA_025585075.1). Classification (NCBI taxonomy): domain Eukaryota; kingdom Viridiplantae; phylum Streptophyta; class Magnoliopsida; order Caryophyllales; family Nepenthaceae; genus Nepenthes; species Nepenthes mirabilis. Next base: position 22,921 of record JAODPA010081823.1, on the reverse strand, counting down.
CCAACCAATGGGTTTTGGCCGAAAAGAGTCCAGTCAACAACTTGTTAAGGGGAAAATGTTCGGTAAACGCTCTGTTGACCTGCCATGATAAATTGAAGGAGAATTGTCTGGTCAATACAATGTTGATTGGCAGGTTGAGAAGTTAGGAAATAATAATCCGGTCAATATATGATGACCGGCTAATATACAAAATGATCGATCAGCAGTTGAGAAAAATACCATGTTGCCAAATGACCGGGTCAACAAACGTTGACTGGTTAATATGCAAAATGACTGGTCGTCAATTGCGAGAAAAATGCCGGCTGCCCAAATACCTTGTAGCTAAAATGCCTGGACGCCAAATTTACCAGTTGCAGATTCCTGTCAACAAATTGACCGGCTAAGACAGCAACATGACCGGTTGCAATTTGGTGAAGATGGCCAGTTGTAATTTGGTGAAAATGACCGGTTGTAATTTAGTGAAAAAGGACCGGTTGCAAATTCGATAAAAATGGCCAGTTGCCTAAATATGCAAAATGACTGGTTGCACAAATGCAAAATTGATAGGTTGTCTAAATATCCCTGGATAATCCAATAATGGCCGAGATATAATGGTTAAGAAGTGACTGAGGACTCTGATAAGAGAGCGAGGATATGAGATAATATCCGAAGACCTTGGTCAATGCCCAAGGACATGTACTATTACTCCAAGGTCTCAACACTTAGAAAGTTCTAGGAAAACTTTAGCAAGTAGCTAAGCTAGCAACCCGCCAGCTGCCATTTGAAAAAGCATGGGCAGCTATTTGGCTCATAAGCTATAAGCTGTGAAGCCGCTAAATTGAGTAGCGACCAAAATTTTAAGGAAAGCTGCCGCCAATTTTGACTAAGTTAACCAATAATTAAGAGACATGAGGAAGCATACTTAGAAGACGAAACAGATGATTCAGCTAAATCTAGGGACACCTGACTGTTGATGAAAACAAGAGGTATGAGGCGTAAAAATGAAGTGTGAGTCAATGCATGAGGTTTCAAAAATAGGTGGTGACTCAGCACCTCCATCCGATGCCTATATAAGGATGGGAAAGGGAGCAAGAGAGACAAATGTAAGACCGGTAGGAAAATAAGCAAGGAAGCAGAGGAAAAATAAGAGAAGAATAGAGGGAAGATAAAAGAGAAAGCAGAAGAAAAGTAAGAGAAGCAGAAGAGATATCGAAGGCAGTATGGGGGAAGACAGTAAGAGGAAGTCGGCTAAAACTTGGCAAGTGTACTCGATTCCCTTATTCTTTTAGTGCTGATTATTGATCTTTTTTTCAAGTATTATTGTTCTGATACTTGTCTAATATTAAATCTTGGATTATATTATCAAGAAAATATGAAAGATACTTGATTGGAAAAACTCGGCTGAAAACTAAAGGCAGAACTTGGAGGTAGAATAGCCTTTGTAAAACCGAGTCCCTGACCAGCAACAAGCCTTGCTGACATGTTGCCTTGCAACTTAATCTCCCACAGCTTTAATAGAAGTGTCGATCAAGTAGCCTGATGACCTATCAAGAATTGTTGACCGGGCAATTAAGTCATTGACCCAACCCGGTGGTTGACCGGAATTATAGAATTGTTGACTGGACAAACTAAGTCATTAACTGAAAGTGAAGAATTGTTGACTGGGAGTTACCAAAATTAATTGAGGACTATAATAGTAACACACGGACGACCGTAAATAGTAAACCAATCCACAATAAATCACCACTTTGATAACTAAATACCATCTTGTTTCTTCTATCTGAGGGGTTAGGAAAAACGGAAAGTGAGTGAGCCAAATGCTTAGTAATGTACAAATAAGCAAAGACATACATATTTTATACTTAAAATAGACATGTATAAATATCAGAGGAATACGATGCATGATTCTTTAAATTCTTATCATTTGAGTTCTTACTTATCATTTATCTTTAGGGATTAGAGCTTGTAGGCCTTATCAGCTAACGGAGCGATCCTCCGAGGAAAGGATTGTGATATGCCACACAATCTAAGGCCATTTTTCAATTTTCAATGAGTGTACACTTATAACCCAATATACGGGGCCATGGTCAATTGCCACCAAAAGTTTCCCCTTGGCTCAGGAGTAGTTCTCGAGTTTTCACTGTAATATCCCAAGGCGTGCCAAGAACATCATCTGTTCCAATACGTGCTTAGGATACGTGGCCAGGGTAATCTTTAGGTTTTCACTATAACATCAATGGCATGCTAGGGAATATTACCCCAAGTAATTCCATAGTCTAATTTCTTAATCAATGCTCATGACTTTGTATGAAAGCTTTCATTTTTCCAGAAAATCAAATATACGATCATAAAACATAATAGCAACCAATGCATAGTCCATTCCAGTGACTTGAACTTTTACATGCATTCAGATTGTAAGGATTGCAATCATCGGAATCATGATTATTTATATCTCATAGCGGTCGGACAAGGAAAAATTCTAGTCAATGTCCTGTTGACCGGCTAAGATAAAGTAGGAGAAAAATGTCTGGTTAACACCCTGTTAACCGACTATGATATATTGAGGGAAAATTTCCCGGTCAACATAAGTTGACTAGCTGATATGAAAAATGACCGGTATGCCTTTGAGAAAAAATGACTGGTTGCAGATTCTAGTTAATGAGTTGACTGGCTAATATACAAAATGACCGGTCGTCAGTTGGAAAAAAATGTCATGCTGTAAAATGACCAGTCGTCAGTTGGGGAAGAATGTTGCGTAGCCAAAATGGCCGGTTGCAAAATGGGGGATAATGACCGGTTGCTTAAGGCTCGAAATGGCCGGTTGCTTAAGACTCGAAATTGCTGGTTGCTTAAATGCAAAATGACTGGTTACTTAATGTGCAAAATGGCCGGTTGCCTAATGTGAAAAATGGCCGGTTGCCCAAATGCCAAATTGACTGGTTGTCAAAAGGTCCATGGACAATCCAATAACGGCTGAGATATGAAGTAATAATGGTTGAGGTATGATAAGTGACTGAGGACTCTGACAAGAGACCGAGGACATGAGGTAATATCCGAAGAGCTTGGTTAACGCCCAATGACCTGTAATATTACACCAAGGTCTAACACTTAGAAAGTTCTGGGTAAACTTCAGCAAGTAGCTAAACCAGCAGACCTCTAACTACAGTAGCCATTTGAAAAAGCACGGACAACTGTTTGGCTCACAAGCTCGAAGCTGTGAAGCCGCTGAATTGAGTAGCAGCTGAAATCTTAAGGAAAGTAGCAACCAATTTAGACTGAAACTAAGATTAACCAATAATCAAATGACAAAAGGAAGCATACTTAGAAGACAAGATAGGTAATGATTTAGCGAAATTTGGGGACACTCGGCTGTTAATAAAGAAAGAAAGGTATGAGGTGTAAAAATGAAGGGTGAGTCAGTGCATAAGGTGTCAAAAATGAGTGGTGACTCAGCGTCTTCATCTAGCGTCTATATAAGGATGTGGAAGGGAGAAGGAAAGGAAAATATGGGAGGAAATAAATCGGGAGGAAAAAGAAGCAGAGGGAAAATAAGAGTGGAACGGAGGGAAAGTAAGAGGAAAAGCAGAGGAGATGCTGAAGACAGTAAGAGGAAGTCGGCTAAAACTTGGCAAGTGTACCTATCTAATTCTCTCTTTATGTTGGTGCTGATTATTGATTATTCTTTCAAGTATTATTGTTTTGATACTTGTTTGAGATTAAATCCTTGATTATATTATTATGAAAATATGAAAGATACTCGACTGATAAACTGAGCCCGGTTCCAAAACCTGGTTCACCAGGTTAATGATTCTAGCGAATCACCATAGAGTCTTAAGATTACGTTCAAAATGTTGCCCTTGCAATTTAGTCTCCCACGGCCTTAATAGAAAAGTCGACCGAGTAGCATGACCATTGGTTGAAAATTGTTGACCGGGTAGGATTGAATTGTTGGTCGGTCATATAGTTGATCGAGATTATAAAAGTTAGCCAAAATCAGGAGAGTTAACCAGATTGACTGAGACTAGGGAGATAACCATAACAAACAATAAGGACCAAACAAGAAACGACCAGAAATGACCAAGGTTGTTTGGGAAATTTAAGAAGAGAAAGAGGTCTCAATAAAAGGCCAAGATCCCGAATTGATCACGAATAAGAACCAGAATTAAAAGGGGCTAAAGCAGCTTGCTAGATTGTAAAGCAAGATCTTAACTGGCTCCCAAACCAGGCCTCAAATAATCCATGATAAATTTGGAATCTGAACACATGTAACAATTCAAGGTTTAGTCACTCAATTGAACAATGCATTGGTTTCTGTTATAATTTCTGATCGTATATTCTATATTATGGAAAATTATGTGAAAGATGGACTATTGACTTAGAAAATTGGAAAATTGGAATATACATAATTGGAAAATTATGTGAAAATTATGTGAAAGATGGTCTATATTATGGACTATTGACTTGGAAAATTGGACCATGGACTTAGAAAATTATCTGATCGTATATAAAATGATAATAATAAATTTAGAAAGCTAGACTGTAGATTTCACTTTGGGTAATATTCTCTGGCATGCCATTAATGTTATAGTGAAACCTCAAGGATTATCCTAGCCGGTTATTGGAGTGGGTGATGTCCATGGCATGCTTTAGGATATTATAGTAGAGACTCTATGACTGCCCCTCGGTCACGAGGAAACTTTTGGTGGCAAATTGACCATTGGCCCCATATACTAGGTTATAAGTATACACCACATTGGCAAATGGAAAATTAGAAAATGGCCTTAGATTGTGTGGTATATCACAATCCTTTCCTCGAGTGACCGCTCTGTTAGCTGATACTACTTGCTAGCTCTAGTCCTTAAAGATAAATGATAAAGTAAGAACTCAAAGAATAAAGATTTGAAGATTAATGCATCGTATTCCTTTTATATTTGTCTATTTTGAGTATAAAATATGTATATCTTTCTTATTTGTACATTGCTGAGTATAAAATATAAAGAGTCAAATTTGCAAAATAATTAAATTGGATTTCTAGCTGCTAATGCTACCTACTGATATAGGTCTTGCTAGTGACTAGGATTGGGGTCTTAACAACAGGGGATTCATCCTTTATCAAACTAAATTTTATTTCATTAGGATAACTGTTCACCTAATGTGGGTTCTATATGACCCAGGAAACTGAAAACATGATAGACATATGCCTGAATAAACTAGAAGGAAACTTAAAGAAGCTTAGTCATAAACTAGAAGGAAACTCAAGGATGCTTAGTCAGTGCTTTGCTCTCTTTCTTGTGTACCCTTTTATGAATGATGCCTAGTCTAATGTGATCATCCAACTCCGAACGACAGATAACCAGGTCGCTATGTTTTCTTGAAAGGGTAATCATTAGTGATTTTGATTCTGCAAACTAGTAAATTGAAAACCCAATAGATAAGGAAATGAAAGTTAGTCAATCTTTGCTCACTTGACCTACTTGTGCTTAAAGAATGATTGGTGGCACAATGTGATGGGCCATCTCTTAACACAAATGATCTTTCTTTATTGTGAATCCCATATGACAAATCGATTAATACTTAGGTACGTCTAGGTATGGTGAAAAAACTTAGGTATTTATAGACTAATTAGCTTGGAAAACAATCAATCAAATCAAAGAAACTAAAAATACCTATTTAAGACATAGTTGGGATCAAGGAAACTAAAATCTTAGTTAAAGAAGGGAAATATATGTATACAAAATAAAGGAAACTTCTTTAATCCCCCCTCCCCCCTTAAAAAACTTCACCTTGTAAAATACAAGGAAATTTTGTTGTAGGTGGATGAACAAGAGGCTAGGTGGAGATAGTAAACTGGGATCTAATGATGAATTGATGCCCCCTCACCTGCAGCACACACAAAAGATATGCAGGGAAGTGGTGAAAGAGGACCTTATGGATTTCATGCGTTGTTTTCATGAGCTTGCTTCCTTTGGGACAAGAAGAACTACAATATCATTTCTCTTCTTACTATATGTGGCTCATACAGAGGAGGTTATGACTCATTAGTCTAAGGGGTTATGTATAAGAAATGGCACATGAGAATTGTGCTTATTAAATTTCTAGTCTTCCTTTGTTAGGTGGAGGCATATTATAGATTTAGGATGCAGCGGTAATTGCTAGTAAAGTGGTTGATTTTAGGGTTAGATCCAAGATTTTAGGAGTGGTTTATATGCTAATGTATGAATGGTTTATGATCGAATGGTGGGCCTTGTAGGGTTTTCTCATCTCTGTTTTTGACAGATAATTTGGCAAAAATGGAGTACTACCAAAGATATCAATTTTTCTATAGGTGTCAGTAGCCTTAGGCTTTGCCTGCATGCTTGTCAAGAAACCCCAATGAGAGGATATTCTTAGGATGATCATGTCATGGCTATTGCGAAGTGTGGATCTCTTCGACATCTTTTTATAATTCATAGATTGCTTACCATACGCGGTTAAGAAAAGAATACCATGTGTTACTTTTTCTCTTTTACTGTGGGGAGTCTCTAGGGGTGTAATTAAAAAGGCAATAGATGAAGGTTTATAGTAGAATTTCGTATGGGTATGCACCACCGCTAGATGCTTTTGATCCTTAATCTCTTTTGAGTGTGAACACTGATGTAATATTAAGATTCTTTTATTATGATTCGGAGGTTTAGAGTTTAAATTATAAAATAGCATTATGCAAATCAAAGATAATGGTATGTGATGCGCAGCATGAACTTGGATTTGACCTGAGTGATTCTACAAAGGGCCTCCTAGATCCTGCAACTCAATTTTGCACACCTCAAATAAAAACAAGAGTTCAAAGATATGAGATTGGTTCCTCAATTCATTTTTTGATGCTCAAGTCAGTAGAAACTATAGTTAAATTAGAATTTAGGAGGAAAAATAAAGAGATGTGTCTAGAGGATAAGCTTCTGCCTTGATTTAGGATTTTGTTATAAGGGAGAAGGTGGTTTGAAAGACATGTTTTAAAACTTTGTTTGTCGAAATCTTGAAATTGTGTTTTTTTTAATCTCCAACTAAAAATGCCTCTTATGTGCTAAGGGGATTCTTTATTTATAAAGGCTCTAGGCCTATGCTACAGTAACTTCCCCAAGCCTTTATGATTGTTTTTGTCACGGACCACTTTCCTACTACTTAATATCCGTGAATATTTAAACATAATGATACGCCATATTATATATAAGTCCGTAAAATATATAAACTTTATGCACAGGATCCATGTGATTGCCATATCATAAGTGGCTCCAATACCATACGAATGGAATACGGCGTCGGACTATACTTCAGATATGCTTATTAGGTATCAAAATCATTACTATTAAAAACTTGCGGAAGTATAAATAATGACCATAACAATTTGCAGAAGCATAACTAAATGATCAATGCCAACATTGTATTTATTTATTTATCATAAGATAGAGTACATAATTTTCTGATATAAAATTAACTATGCATCCACTATATTACATGAAAATTCATCATCACTTGAACCTAAACAACTTATGGCTTCAATCCTGCTCATCAGATATCAATTCGTACTCGCCATCTGAAGGGTTAGGAAAATAGTAAGAGAATGAGCCAAATGCTCAGTAAGGTATATATAACAAGGACATGTACATTTGTATTTAAAATAAAAATATATTAATTAGAGGAATATGAATCATTTAAAATATGTATGAACTTCTGTTTTCTTCAACCTCTTAATTTCTTCTCTTTTTCTTAATCAATATATAGAATCTTACTTATCATTTATCATTGGAGATTAGGGTTAATAGGCTTTACCAACTAATGGAGCGATCAATCGAGGAAAGAATTATGTATGCTTTCACACAATCTAAGGCCAGACTCTCCAATTCAGTACCCAAAGGTGGGCGGTATACTTATAACCTAATATACGGGGCCATAAATTTATGCTGCTAAAAGTGCCTCCGTAGCAAGGGGCAAATCTCGAATTTTTATTGTAATATTTTAGGGCATGTCAAGGAATATCACAATCTAAAATAATTCATTAGTCTAGTTTCTTAATTCCTTTTTCAAAACTTCTTATGGAAGCTTTTAACTTATTCTTATTACTTTTTCTTAATTTTCTCCATTCAAGAAGAAAATAATCATATTTCTTGAGACTTGCAAAGCTTCATGTGGTTTATGTTAAATATGAATTTTTTTACATATGATATGTTAAATAATCATATCACCCTCTGAAATAGCATATGGAATTTTACATATGTTAAAAATTCATATTTAACATGAGGTATATTCGCTTGTTTTGGTCGCCGGTTTAATAGTTGGTTCGGGGCCAGCTTAGTTAGTTTTTCTAGTACAATTTTAGCACAATTTCTTGATGATTCGGTTATTGGTTCACTGTTGATTTAATGGCCAGTTCAAAGGTTGGTCTGTGATAATTTTTACCACTAAATTTCCTCATTAGCAAGCCGGTTTAATGAGCCAGTTCAAGAGTTTAATGATTTTTCATAATCTTAAAATTTCAGCATACGCCAGGTCAGTTCAGTTGCAAGTTTAAAGCCTGATTCGGTGGTCGATTTGAGGCAAATTGTACAAGTTGATACTTCCACATTATCTCATGACACCTTTGTTGATTTGGCTACCGGTTCAACTAGTTTGAGGGTCGGTTCAAAGCTAGTTCCTTTGCTGCAAATTCAGCATCCGCATGAATGCTGTTAGCTGGTTCAGTTACTATTTAGGGGCCTGGTTTATCTCATGACACCTTTGTTGATTTGGCTGCCGGTTCAACCGGTTTGAGGGTCAGTTCAAAGCTAGTTCCTTTGCTACAAATTCAGCATCCGCATGGATGCTGTTAGCTGGTTCAGTTACTATTTAGGGGCCTGGTTCAGTGGTCAATTCGGGGTATTCTTGGTAACCGGTTCACAGGTAAATAGTTCAGTCTTAGTACATAATGATTTGGCTGGCTCGGCTGCCAATTCAGCCGATTTAAGGCCCGGTTCAGTCTAATTCCCTACATTTCCAAGTTCTACATTAGCATGGATGCTGTGGCCGATTTTATTGCTAATTTGGGGCCCGGTTCAGTGGTTAATTCGGATCCAATTTTATGGGTTGATACTTTAGCATCACCAAAAGACACTTATGGTTGCCGGTTTGGCCGGTTTAGGGGGCAATTCATGGCTGGTTCAAGGGCTGCAATTTCAGCATCAACAGGGATGCTGTCCAGTTGATTTTGTTGCTATGTAGGAGTCCGGTTCATTGATCGGTTTAGAGTATTTTTGGTAGTCGGTTCACAAGTTGGCACTTCAGCCTCAGTGCATGAGGGCTTAGTTGGTTTGGCTGTCGATTCAGCCAATTTAGGGCCCTGCTGATATATACAATTGCCCGGGTTGTATTTGGCCTATTGAATTTAATTTGGTTGCTTATCGGTTGAAAATTTAGTAACCGAACTAGTTTCTTGTAACCCCAAAATTAATTCGATTCTTAACTGGTTGAAATTTCGATGGTCGAGTTGTCCTTTTTGTCAACCTAATTAAATCGTTTGCTGACCGATCCATCGGATAATTTTTTGTGTTACCGCTGTTTCTCGAGGTGAACCTCTGGCTTTCGGATTTATAACATCATCAGCATAATTAGTATAGTTGTGGAACTTGATTCTTACAGAAATTCTTAGACTTGTGGAAGTCTCTAAGTTTACATATTTTAATTTTAACGGTTAGTAGTTTCGGGATGTCGGACCCTTCAATCTATATTTTAATATATTCTTTGACATCAATTTCACTTTTGTTTAATTAATTATGATTTGCTTGGTCGAAAAATCTCGGGCCTTAAAATTTTTCTCCAAGGTGTTAATGCCCTTCCTCGATAGTCATTACCTTTATGTGGGATTAATTTCTTTCCCCTGGGTAATCACTATTCTCCTAGGAATTTATTCATTTAGGATTAACTATCACGTTTATGGGTGTAAGCTTGATGGATCCCGTAGAGCAATTATACTATAAGTTTACTTCTCTTAATGTGTTGCCTTCGGTATGTAGCTGACTTGGTTTTGACTAGTATTGTTGGCGACCAAGCTCACTTAGGTCTCATATTGACACAACCTTATAGTGTCATCTCTTGGCTTTTTATGTGCATCACAGCAAGACAGTCTCCATCAAACAGTTCCTAACCAGACGGTCTAAAAGGACAGTTTCTAAGTTAGACGACTCTTGGCAGGCAGTTACTGTTTGAACGGTCTTTAATAGATGGTTTTTGGCAAATGTGCCTAATAGGTTAGTCTTTGCACGGAATGGCTCTGGGGAAGATGGTCCCTGTTGTAGTGGCCCTTGGCAGAATAGTCCCTATGTGGTGCAACTTTTGGCAAGACGGTTTCTTTGTGGACCCAATATCATAATGACGCTGGTTCATGCATTTGTGTTTGGGTTTTGCATTTTTATATTTGAACCTATCGCTATGTATATTTAAACTTCCCAGAGCTTGCAATGTATGAGCCCTCATTCATTGAACCATATTTTTATCTTTTATGCGCAAATAATGCAATCTTGAAATGTCTATTCTTTATCGGAGCATTTTGAGGTAAATTTAATCCATCATCAACATTAACTACCAGCATATCACACGTCATTTTCGCCAAACTGATATGATGAATAAGTAAATTTTGGCTTATTAAAATCTTTTGCACTAATTAGGTTGGTGAGAATTTCATAAGTTCCATGTGCCCCACCTCCCATAATATTCCTTTTGAATCAAATGTACGTAGAGTGGGTTCACCATAAACTAGAGATGTTTGCACACACATACATATCCTTACCTCTTATTTAAAAGAAAAAAAGTGAAAATAGAACTTGATATGAAAATTTTCCTAAATCTATTTAATGTTTGAGCTCTAAATCTATTTGTTTATTATTTTTTGTCTCTACAGAGTAATAGGGGTTTATTATCAGAAAACTTGGAGAAAAGGCAGGTTGATTATAAATTTGGTTCCCTCTTGTTGTTGTGATTGGAGAAAACCAGTATTAACCGGGCTCTTAGACTATCATTAGGGTGATATTGATGTGTCAGTATACATTGCTTTGAATAGGACTTAGGAGTTGGCAACTATTCTTTGTCCTAGGCTTATTTATTTGTTTGTTTGTTTTATGCTGTTATATTTCTTATTTTAGTAGACTCCAAACTTCATTAGCAGCCTTTGCTTTTCCCCTTTATGTTTGAGAGTGACTGGTTCATCCAAACATGACCTTTTGCCTCTTTGATGTATTTCATTTACATTGAGTGTTGTTTTCTTTCTGTAGGAGTTACAACAGAATCTATTATGTAGAGTATAATTTTTGAAGGATGTTCTACTTTTTCCAGCTCTCACTAGTGGAGATGAGAAAATAGTCAATGGCCTTGAATGTTGATGTCAGAAATTGGTCAGGCTGTAAGTTCCAAGTTAAGCAGATTGAGATAATGTTCTGAATTTTCAATCTTATAGGTATGAGAAGTTTCTCTAAAACAGATTTTAGTAGCATTATTTAGGCAATAAAGAAGTGAATCTTTCTTGTTTATCATATGCTGGGCACCATCTCTAATTGTAGAAGCAAGCACTGAATCATTGGTGTTGGCAGATGCAATGTTGAGGTCAAGTCTTAACGTTTAAATTTTATATGTTTGATTCAGGGAAGAATATTAGAATCTTGGCAGTGTATGGTTTTTATTGCTGCATTAATTTGTCATCTGTTTGCTTTCCATTAATTGTTGATGGTATCTGGTGCTTTTTTGTCTAGATCTGGTAGTTGGGAATCTATGTTGACCTCATTGTTGGGAAGTTATCATTAGTTGTCGATGTTCAGCCAACTAGTAACCAAACTTGATAAAAGAGTGGATTTCTATTGGTCCATTTCGAGGCTCATTATGCCTCAGGCTACACAACTCACCCCTTTTTGGTGGTACCTTACAAAACCTTTTTCCTTGATCATGATGTAGATAGGATTTGATCCCAGATTTGTTGAAAAATCCCTTGAGGTGGACCGAATGCATTTTCTTGAATTTCTATAGTTACATGTTCTCTGGCTCCCTAGCTGTGAGGAGCTGAAGTTATCTCCATCTAAACCATTTCTGTTGAATAACTTCTTAGCATGTCTTATACACTTGCAGATGCGTGTCATTTCCAAGTGAAGAGTGGGACGTTGCAGATTCAATATTACAGTTCTGGTAAAAAATTTGAGTTGGGTTTTGCATGATTGAGAGCTCCATTTAGTCCTCACATATTTTGATCATGAGATGGTCCAGTATAGTTCATTCCTATTGCAGGTTGGGGATGCCATGCAATTGAAGGGTTGCTATGATTTTAAGTGACAATATACTACATAAAGACGGACAGTATGTCTACTTCATGAATATTATGTCTACTAAATGATTTTAAGGGTTGCTGTGATGTGATCTTCCTCCAGGCTTGTAGGGGCTGCCATTGGAGGGAAGGAATGATGAATATAAATTTGTTAAATCTTAAGCAAGTGACTGTAACTTGGTTTTGCCCTCTTTATTTTCCAGGTGTTGTCTTGCAAGCTATATTTTCTGCCTTAATGTGCACAATAGGAAGAGAAGGCCAAATGCATAGAAAATATTTTTCCCTATATTCTTAGCCTTACTTGATGCACTGCTATTGCGTGCTTAGGTTTATCGTTGTCTCCCTGCCTATTTCTTTTTTTTTTTATTTGAAGTTAGTTAGTAAATATCTTGTTGCAATAGATATAAGGACTTGCCATGGATATCCACACTGGTTCATATTTCAATTTGACTGTGTTATATATTTAGGAAAACTATCATGTTCTGTGGGTATTACAGCCTCTATAAATGATGTAATTGCAAGTTACAAGTGTTTTCATCTGGCTAACAGAGTCAGTAGCCTTCGCACCAAGCAAGATTGCCCTTGTCCCTTTCCTTTCTCCATTTTGCCTTATTTGCTTTGTTTCGATCGACTATGATGTTGATAGCATTGTTTTCTTCATGGGAATTCGAAAGAACGATTATAATTGATTTTCTTGCTAAAACTTTCTAGATGTTGATGGTAATTAGTCCTTCAGGCTTCTTGATAATATATCCTCATAATTTCTTGATTTTTTTCAACATTGAATGGTTTTGAGTGTCAGTTTTTTATATTCTCTTGCTGCCTGTTTACTTAACCTGTACTTGCCTTACTGCTATTGACTTGATACCACATCAGAGGAAGAGATTTAACGATGTGGGCTGTTATCTAATGTAGAATTTCAATCATGTGATATTTGTATTAGAAGTACAGCTTTCCTGTCTTGATTATGAGGCTTCAGTAAATTCCCCACATGTTTGTTGAAAGTTGTACTACTTTTCTTCCAACATTATGATACCCTTTGACTGAAGCATTCAAATGTGAACCAGATTGGTATTAATTGTGGTATTTCTGGTATTGATTTGGCTGTTAGGTTCTTAATGTTGTTGCTCTTAAGCTAAATATGTCATTGGGCATACCTGGGTTTGCTTGAATATTAATCCTTATATTGATTCTGTGGAGAGAATTTTCAGAAGTGAAGCTAAGAGGTTAGTGTTAGTTTGTGCGTAATTAAATTCATGATAACAATTTCGTGGATTTTAAGATTTTTTTTTAATTTCACTGTAAGTAACCCACATGTGTTGCTTTATAAGGAATTCACGTTTAACGGTCTTTAAAATTTTCTTAATTTTTTATTTTGATTTCTCTGCCTCGTTTCTCTTCTAGAAAAAAAACTCTGATTTTTCTCTAAAAAAATCCTTTTAGAAGAGGAACAAAAGGAATGTTATGATTGCCAATACAAGGCCCCTTATTTATAGCCTTTAAGGAAACCATAGGCTGTGATTTAACGTGTGATTATTAGGGATCTTAATTTTTTAAATTTTGAATAATTTCCTTATAATCATAAATTTTAATTATTGGGCTTCTAGGAATTATAATCATATCTATCAAGAAATTGTAATTGATCTTCAAGAAATGGAGATCAATTTTGAAATCTCTTTACATATAATTAATTTCTTTTCTATCCTTCCATCATACTANCCTCACCTCGATTCTTCCCACTTTTCCCTTTCTGCGCTTCTCCTTCCATCTCTGCCCTTTCGTCTCTCTCAGACTCTCTCTCTCTCTCTCTCTCGCCGTCCCTCTCTTTGCCCGTCCGTTTTCTTCTCCTCTTCTTCATCCTCCGTTTCTCTTCTCTTTCTCTTCCTCCTCCGTTTTTCTTTCGATTCGTTTCCCTCTCCTGTAATCGGTGGCCGATTTCTGGGGATTATAAATAGAGTGCGGGAAGTGCTGAGGGTTGTGGGAAGCAGTGGGTCCAAGTCGCCTTTGCAAGCTTGAGCCGGAGGGAGTGTCGCCGTCGTCAATCGGTGCCGGAAATCCTATCCGTCGCCGCTGTTAAACCCTAGCCGATGCTACAGTCGAAGCCGCAGCCGCCGTTAAACCCTCGCCGCTGTTATACCCTACCCATCGCTTCAGGAAAGTAGCAATCCTCGTTCTGCAAGTATTACTCCATTTTCTGCAAGTAAAACTCCTCTCTCTTTTGCAAGTAACGATTCTGTTATTTTGCAATCGATCCGTTCTCCTCCCTCTAAGTTAATCGTATTTCTCCTTAATGAAATTAAATTAGTGATGTATGTAGAAATTGATATAAAGGCTGAATCGGGAAGAGCAGAGCTTAGTGCTCTGGTGGTCGTTGGTGCTGTAATCGAGGGTTTGGGGCTCGGGTATGTAAATGGAAAGTGTGGGAGTCCTCGGGTGGGTATTAACAAGTGCACGGTGCGTCGGTGTGTATGTGCGTGTATATACATGTATAAATAAATAAATANATATGCACATTAAATTTTAATTTTTATTTTCTCATTTGCTTTTTCGTCATTTCTACCCAATTCTTTCGGAATTAATTTTATCATTTTTGGATGTAAATATGATTTTTTAATTATAATGTGTTATAATTTTGGTAAATAATTTTTTTAACTGTTTTATTTGTTCATTATTATCATAGATTTATAATGCTAAAAAGCAGAACTACTTTTCCGCTTTTGCCGATTGTCATCTTACGACATGATTGTTCTTGCTTTCTCTCAGGACGTCCGATTGTCATCCGCCGATCGGTGTGCATTGTAAGTTGCTTTAATATCGGGAGCATAAAATGTCAACAGGTTTTCCTCTCTTTCTTTCCCTCTCACTTGCATTAGATCATGTAGATTTAGATGTTTTGCATGTCAGTTGCTCGACAAAATGCCTTATTGAAATCTATTCAATTTCAGAACAAATGAGGGAAAATATAGATAGATTCATTTTAAATAATGTTACAAAATAACGATTATTTATGTTATTTGTCACAGATTGGAATTTTTTTGAAGGGTTTTTAATCTATTAATAATTGAATTGTTGTCGTGGTTCAGGTGTTTTTGGGTTAAGTGCTGGCACTGAGCATCATCTTAGATTTCTAGATCTCCCTTACCGGCAAACTATTGGTACGTGTTTCTTTCTCTTTCTTTTGGTGCAATGGAATAGGGAAAATGTACTTCACTGAAATCTGACGTAGTTACTATTTTTTGGGTAATTGATGATTATATAGGAAAATAAAGCAAAGTAAATACAAAAACAAGAGGCCCAAAAATGAAAAATATGGGAACGTCAAGTTGTCAAAAAGACCAACAGACAAAGTGGCAGCCTCCAAAATGAACCTCACTGGCTGCCCATTCAAAAAACAGGCATTTTAGGAGAGCAACTCAACCAATCAACAAACAAAATCAAATAATGAGAAAATAAGGAATCCAGATGATCCCGTCCCAAGGATTGTCCCTACTGCTGGAGCAAGAGAGGCATACCCCATAGTCTGAAGATAGAGCCGTATGATACGTCAATAGCAAGGACATGGAGCTAATCTTATCTTGAGCAACAGAAAAATTATCTCGACAACCTCCCCAGTTTTTAGAATCTGCTCCCAGTTGAAAAGTTACAAAGGAAGAAAAAATGATGATGAGTTCTACCTTGTGATCCACAAAAGAGCATAGATGGTAGCGATTAATAGACCTATGGACCCATCTTTGGTATTCAACCTTTCCCAAATAGTAAGTCAAAGTATGAACGAATGAAAAGGGATCCTATGGAGAGCTCAAACCAAGCTCTGCCACAGGACCTTCACCTCTGGCAGTTGGAATATCCCATCAAGTAGATTGGGTACTAAAAGGCCTGCTATTGTCATCCACACAAACCTGCATGTTTGAGCAAATATAGCTTAACATCTCTCATACTTCTTTTTCAGCAGATAAAAAATGAAAAAGGAACTATCGTTAGGCACATTTGATGTGTAATATCAGCCAGCAACGGTTTATGCTCATTCCCGTTAACATTAAAAATTCTCCCAAATAATACTATTCAGTTAGGGTTCAAGTGGAGCACACCTACAAAAGAGTGGAAGATGTGATGACAACTGTAAAATTGGATTTCAATGGGGTGCCATCAGTCTGTCAAGAGTTGCATAGTTGCGCCATCTTTGATGTCATTAAAACCAGATGGTCTAATATGGTCTCAAAGCCCCAGAGTTCCTCAACCTCCATGGAGCATTGTGAGGAATATTTTTAGTCTAGATGCACTGTCTCGCAACTGGTAAAAGTGGAACCACTTGTCCATATGGAATCGTGAGGCACATCTAGGAGTCTTCACAGTTGCCGTGAAAGAAGAGCTGTTTTCTGGATCTTCAAGTCTGTAATTCTCAAACCCTCCTCTTCTTGAGGCTTGCGACTATAGGACCAAGCCAACTTAGCCAAGAACTTGCCCTTACTGCAACATGCCATAGGTAGTTGCACATGACTGCTTCCGTTTGCTTAAGCACACACCTGGGACTAATTAAAATGGAAGCTTGAAAAATGAATATAAGGGAGAATCAATCTCATTAGAAGAAATCTTCTAGAGAAGGAGAGGAGTTTGTTCCTCTAGTAATCCTATCGGTGATTGGCTGGCGGTTAATGATTAGCTTTCTTTAAGATATTATTTTCACTGATTGTGATATTCGAAGGTCTGTTATTCTATCCTTGCCTCCTTGGAAGCTTACAAGTACTTGTAATCAAGTCATTAGCACATGATTGGGAAGTGAACCTTGACACAATTGTAATATTATTCTACTATGGCAGGGAGGTCACAGATTTCAATGACTGAAATAACCATACAATGGTAAGACTGCATGCATTTTGACTCTCTCCAAATCCGACGGTGCGGGATTATTGTGTATCATGCTGCCCTTATTGTGACTATTACAGGAGACTAGCAGTTGGCAAATTCCAACACCACAATGAATTAGGAGTTTATCTAACCAGGAACTACTTCCACTTACCAACTTTCTTATCGAAGGACCAATATTATTTTTCTAGCACATAAAAATCTCTCTCAGTTTCTTTCTTAGCTTGTGTGGTGATGATTACGATACTCAATATCAAAGTAATAATTTGTGAGAAATTGCTGAAAACTTGCCTCGTTCAAGTTTAGGAAATACTGAAGTGCAACAGATGAAATTAATAAAAACTTTGATGACATCATCTATGGAAAAAGCATTAATCGGGTGCCCTTTTTGAGGCTGACTTGAGAATTCAATGCTAATGTAAATAAATTCTTCTTTCAGGTCTGGGAATTGACGGCAATGAGGAGGAACCAGTATAGTTGAAATAGCATAGTTACATATCTAAGTAATGATAGAATAAAAAATATAAATTTGAATACTGACCTAGTATGCCTTCTCTATTCGTTTCTGGCTTCTCTATTTGAATTTTGAGCTTAAACTTTAGTCAACGCTAGAGCTTCTTTTTCCCCGCTTAAATAATGTATGATGCTTAGATAACAAGATAGCAAATTGTTTCTCTTCTTATAATCAACTTTCTTACTGACAATAATTCCCCTTAAGCTGGTTACTTAATGAGTATCTTTGTTCATTGGATGTGTGCAGTCACGCAGGGGAGAGAGCAACATTTATCAAGGCTTTGTTTGAGTTCAAAGAATGGAAATATGAGTTCTTTTTCCGAGTCAAAAACCTTATCCTTCGCACCTGTGAAACAGGAAAATGCTTGGCCTTTAGTGAAGATGTGTGGAATCACATCAGCTAGCGATGCTGCTATGGCAGCAGAAGCCGGTGCTGATTTCATCGGGATGATAATGTGGCCAAAGTCAAAGCGCTCAGTTTCTATTTCAGTTGCAAAGGAGATTTCAGCAGTTGCAAGGGATTTTGGAGCTGTCCCTGTTGCAGTATTTGTGAATGAAGATGCAGAAACAATTCTTAGAGCCTCGTATGCGTCAAACATAGAGTACGTGCAGGTAAGCATATGCTAAACCTAAATTGGTTTACCCATATTAGTCGGTCTTTTCAACATTGCGTGACTCCAAAACTATGCAGCTTCATGGAAATGGTTCTCGCGCTGCTTTTCCGGATCTAGTGCAGGAAAAACGGGTTATTTATGTTCTTCACGCTGGTCAAAATGGAGATCTTTTGAACCTTGTTTCTGAAGAAGAGTGTTCTATGGCTGATTGGATTCTCGTAGATAGTGCAGAGGGAGGCAGGTGAGCATGTTATTGTCCATTTGTGCCATCTTGGGCTCTATACATGGACTTATGAAATAAAATATCAAACGACTGGTATATATCCATATTCGGGCTCCTAATGCCTATATTTTTTGATACTTCCGGAAAATTACCATATGTTATTATATTAGTTATATATCTCGCTATATTAATCAATTACTGAATATCAACAATGCATATTTAATACCAAGTGCATGGAGATTTTGTGTAGTTTTCTTGGTGAGTTGAATATCATATATATATATATAGAGAGAGAGAGAGAGAGAGAGAGAGAGAGAGAGAGAGAGTTAATTTTCTGTACAAAATTAATTTCATAACAACTTTATAATCCTGATACGTACCTGGATCCGACTTCGAACAGATTCGGATTTTACTGGATGGTTTGAACCGGCTCCGTTCACTGAGCACGAATCCTGCACACAACTAAAACGAACAAGAGGTCAGCGTTAACGGTGGAAAGTTGTCCCACCGAAAACACTCCGACGCTCAAGTCAGTAAAACATTCTTCAAAAGGGAAGAAACTGAAATTGAGAGAGAGTGAAGGGAAAGAGTGTTTGACTCAGATGTAAGAGAGACGTGAGGTCTTCTTGAATCTGGGAGGTGGGAAGGCAGTAAATGGCAGTGAGGGCTCGCTTGTTGCCTTAGGGTTTTTTGGGAGAACGAAGGTGGCAGAGAAGGCAGGCTTCTGTGTGCACTCGATCGTCCTTTGGAAGGCGTAGGCAATTGGCAGTGTTCAAGGTTGCGTAAATCAATCCAAGCCTTGAAGAAAATCTCAATCAGAGTGTTAGTGAAAGCCTTTGCGATGGTGAGTCTCAAAGAGAGTATGCCCTTGATGGTGGGTCAAGGGTTTCTTTTGTAGCTGATAGGCCAATCCTCCTTCTTTGGAAGGAGCGATTGCCTCTCTGATTTACTGTCAGGCTTGCCTTCTGGAGCAGATGCCGGTTGCCATGTGATTGTGATTGTTTCCTTGTGAGGCTGCCAACAACTTTCCAAATGGGCTTCTTTCCTCCTCAGCATATTACCGTTGGAGTACCTTGGCTGGTAAGGAATTGGGAAAATCTAGCGCTTTCCTTATATGGGAGGTGCCAATATTACTAATATCCTTTTTAGCGCCAGTTGGGACCGTGGAAGATGCTTGGAAAGCTGTGATTGGCTGTCTGATGAGTGGTGTGCCCAAACGGAGCAGGCCCATTACTGTAGAAAGGCGTCATTTGGGCCCAATATATAGGACGCAGACGGTCAACGTTTGAGTTGATCGTCAGCGTGTTGGCCGTCTTCGTGGTGAACGAAGGGAGAGTAGCTAGCGATTAACTGATGGGCTGTGAGCCAGAATGGAATAGGCCCATCACTGTAGCAAAGTCTCTAAAGGCCCAATCAAGCTGTGCAAGGGCGGTCAACATTGTGTTGACCGTCTACAAGCAAGTTGGCCGTCAAGACGGTCAACGCTAACGTTGACCGTCTTGGGCTTTCCAATTCCTGGTCCCGTCTTCTCACTGGGCCATCAAAAATATTGACTGGCCTTCTTGAGCTTCCGTTGATTTTTCTTTGGGCCAGCCCATTACTGGTGTACCCATCAAATCCATATAATAAAAAATTTAAAATTATCAAAATGGTGATAATAGCGGTAGCCATAACAACTAAGGTACAATAAGAGAGTTACTTAAAAAAGCACAAAAAATTAAATTACAAAATTTTAAAATGTATGAAAGTAAAATGTTTGTGACAGCATCGCTGACAAGAATTAAAATGCTAAAATTTAAAGTACAGAAATTTATTGATATAAGAGTGTTCATGGCTTGGCCAAATAGGACTCAGAAAATAAAAGAATAGTAAATAAAATATAAAAAATTTAATGATAGAAATTTAAAGTTGTAAGATCGATATGGCTTAGACATCCAAGATTATTTAAGTTTTTAGGATAATAATACATTAAGATGTTTTAGATCTATTTTATAATATTTATTTAAATTTTCAGAATAAAATTATTGGCAGTTGTATTATCATACAGAGATTCAACGTATTAAAGTTAATGGCATATATTGATTGCAGTGGCAAAGGATTCAACTGGGCGCAGTTCAAGCTACCAGCAATTAGAAGTAAATATGGTTGGCTTCTAGCAGGAGGAATCAACCCTGAAAACGTCTATGATGCCCTTTCGACTCTTAGACCAGACGGAGTTGATATCAGTAGTGGCATTTGTGCTTCGGATGGCATCAGAAAGGATCAATCACGCATATCGTCCTTCATGAATGCGGTAAAATCTATGTGCCATTAGGTGCCAAAGGTGTAACAACAATTACATGTACAAATTTTAAGATCATTTAAGATTAACTCTTTGATTGAGTGAGTCGAGCTGCATACTTGCCAAGCCATTAGTCCCATTGATGTAGGTTCATCAGTGTGGACCATTGTCCATGATCTGGTGATGATGCAATGATGCTTATGGAAGATAGTAATGCAATAATGGGGCCATGGGAAATTGAGGGGTGTTGAAGATGCCTTGGATAAAATCATGAACAATATATCTATGGTTAATCTCTCTATTGTATTAGCACTTAGGAATCATACTGTTGTATTTATTAAGTAGATAACATTTCTATTTACTTACAGAGATGTGTGCTAGTGAATTTAGTGTATCAAATGTATTCAGTTGTGTACAAGTATACCTTGTATTTTAGTTGGATATCGGGTAGTCTAAACTTGTATATGTTCACGGGTGCTTCATTAAGTTTATGTTTTACGTATTTAGGCTACTTTAGATATTTTTATGATATTATTTTCTGTTATTTCTTTATAAATACTTTATTTAACATGCAATTTAAGTATTTAAATTACTTTAGATATTATTTCATTATCTTGCTTTTCCTCAACCACCTTGGGCTTTGGGCAAGTTGAATGATTGAAGTAGGTGAACTTTCTTGGCATAGTTATTGAACCTAAGTTTTATTTAGTTAGCCGACTGTAGTTTTAAGGGTAATGAATTGATCTTTTTGTAAACGAAATTAAATTTGTATTATTTAAAGTATCATAAGGTGCGTTACCATGACCGTGATTTTGGATATGTTGAAATTGATAGGAAAATGCTAATGAAATATGCCATTTTTGGGCACTCATTAGCATCATAGTCTAGTAAGAGACAAATTCTATTGCAGGCTTTTGCCATTCAAACAGAATGTTCTGCTGCTTGGCTTGTATGTGTATAGATTATTTGTACTAAAGTTATAGTTTTAATTTATGCCCTTAAGATGATCGTTATAGGATTTTTAACAGTTTAATAGAAATTATAGTTATGATATCAATATGTTTTATTTTGACTTCATTATAGTATTCTTGATAATTTAATAACACAGATATTATCTTTCAATAAATGAATGTAATTGAGTATGTTAAGACTCTTAGGACTTTTTGTGAACAAATTTTATGGTAAAGTATTATATTTTAAGTCAGATTTTAATTGGCTCAATGTTCATTGAAAGTTGGCACAAGTATTAGATTTTTGATACTCCACTATGCTTATCTCCACAATTATTTTTGATTGAATAACCGTTAACTAGCCATTAAAGGTTACCAACTTATTTGATAATGCATTGAACAAACATTTCATTTATTAACTACCATTAAAATTTTTCCATTAATGGCTCAAATTTTTAAGATTATACTTTTAAATTTTTTTGGGTAAGTATGTTCTTTTAAAAAGTCAATAATTATTTTAAAGGATTTTATATTTTATATTTAATGATTTATTTGCAAAAGCTTGTAAAAGTCTTCACGATAATATTTAAAGCACATACTTGGTCTACAATACTATGGAGTTTTAATGTGTAATTCATATGTAGACTTAAGTCATTAATTTCAACTAGAATCTCAAGTGTTTTATTTATTAATGACCATTTAACTTATTTTAGATGTAGCTCAGGTATTTAAGGCTAGAGTGAAAAGTACTACCCATGAAGAGTCTCCAATTATTTTAGATATTTTTATATTTTTATTGATGACTCATCTGTAATAGCTTATGAAAATCTTCAACACAAACTTTAAAACATATTTACTCAGTCTATAATTCTATGAATTTTTGATGTATGATCCATGCAAAAAATTAAAATGTTGACTTTAGCTAAAATCTCAAATACATAAAAGAAGATCCTAGAAATCTAAAATAGACAAATTCGTAATTCAGTGGGCTATTTTAAAAAGTGATTTTCAGTATAGATCACATGTCAATAGGAGTCAGTAATTAAAAGAATCTAATGTATCTTTATCTATTATACTATAAGTTGACTTTTCTAATAAATTTATCTTTTACTAGTTTAAGAAATCTTCGAAAATTTTCTCTCAAATTAGTTGATTATTGAGTTTTCCTTTACCAACAATATCATA
>JAODPA010081822.1:0-58886 GCA_025585075.1 Nepenthes mirabilis | reverse complement strand
AACACTAATATTTATTTTATTTGTATTTTAGGATAGATAAGGATTGAATAAATTATCAAAACGTTAATAACAGATGGGTATAAGTTACAATAATCATTACACTACTGAATGTGAAGGTTACTATGATCATAATACATGTGAACTTTAAAAGATCACAGTGACATAATAGCATGGGAATTACATTAGTCTTTCGGAAAAAAAGCAAAGAAAATCTTATATCCCTGGGACATTTACCACATAAAAGCTCCTTTTCAAATTGGACAGTTGGATTGAAACTCATCCAATTAAAGGAATGAGGAATACATTATGGTCAGTATTCAATTATCAAATTAGAAAATGATTTCTGCAGCCCCCAAGTCAAATTAGACCACCAAATTGATGAGTCCCTTCCACATAAAATTTGTGTAGATGTGAATAGTGATATAATTGTCTCCACAATGATGTCTGTTGAAGTAGAGTCAACACAAATCAAATAATTATGCTTTGGAATGTGCAATTGCAATTTGTAAACTCCTTAATCAAACAAACTCTATTGTCTCATAAATTGAAGTTATCTTCATAATTTGATGTCATCGGTCTCGCACCCAATCCATTAATCAAATCTCCATCCATAAACTCTTGAAATATGAAACATAACAAATGGTGAAAGGCAATTAGAAGATAATGTAGATTCTAGTGTTAGACATGCTCAGTATACTCGAATTTTACGAGTATTGCTTCTTTGAGTTTTAAACTCCTATTGCAGCATATGGAGTGGTTATTGAAGACATTGAATCATGAACATCTCATAAATTAACATTGGTTTTATTTGAAATATTTGTTATGTTGGGTACAAATATTTTTGATTGAGTAGAGTTTCTAATTTATTGTATAAGTACTTTTTTTTTTTTAAGATTGCATGATATTGAATATTTAGATTAATCATGTTATACGTCCTCCCAAAAAAAAAAAAGCACATCTAACTTTTCCGCTTGTTGCATAGAGTTTTATTATTGTCATTTTTTTTTATGCTAATTTTAGGGTATGATTTCTTTATTTGTAAAAGGGATCAAATTTATATATTGACCTTGCAAAATCTAACTCGAAGCTTATCCATATTTGTAGTTTTAATCAATAATGAACATAAAATTCAAGCAGTGGCTGAAGTTTGAATCAACCAGAACAAAAAGAGCTGAGTATAAAAGAAAAACTTTATTATAAATGATGCGTCTCTGGATCCGAACTTCGAACAGATTCGAATGATCTTCTTATCGTAGCTCCGACTCCGTTCTCTGAGTTGGATCATGCACACACCACTACATAAAATAGGAGGTCAGTGTGTCGGAAAAAGTTATCCCACCGAAAATACTCCGACGCTCAAATTAGTAAAAACAGTCTTCGAGAGAAAGAAATTGAAATTAAGAGAGAGAGATATAGAAAGAGTGTTTATTCCAGATGTAAGAGAGACGTGAGGTCTTTTTGAATTTGGAAGGTGGAAAGACAGTAAACGGCAGTGAGGGCTCGCTTGTTGCCTTAGGGTTTTCAGTGAATGTTGGTGGCAGAGAAGGCAGATCTCTGAGAGCACTTGTTCGTATTGCCCAGAGCGTATGCGATTTAGAGGGTGGTTAAAAGCATCAATCAAAGCATGTGCAATTGTAAGTGTTGAAGAAAGCATTCCCTGGATGGTGAATCCATGGCTTCTTTTATGGTGGAGAGGGCGATCCTCCTTCTTTGGAAGGAGGGATTGCCTCCGTGATCTGCTGGCTAGCTTTCCTTTGGGAGTTGGCGCCAGTTGCAAAATCATGCAAGATAGTTTCCTTTTGAGGTGGCCAACAGCTTTCCAAACCGGGCGCTTTCCTTCCGTGCATGTTACCGTTGGAAAGCCTGTGCTGGCAAAGATTTGGAGAAAATCTGGTGCCTTCCTTATATGGGAGGCGCTAATATTGCCAATGTCCTTTTTGGTGACAGCTGTGATCGTGGAATATCCTTGGAAAGCCGTTGCTAGCCTTTTGATGATTTGTGGACCTAAACGGGCCAGGCCCATTGTTGTAGAAGGGCTTCTTAGAGTCCAATGTGCAAAACGCGGACGGTCAACGTTCGAGTTGACCGTCTGCATGCGTGTTGGCCGCCCTTGTGGAGGGTGTCTGTTATTAGCCGTCTGGTGGGCCATGGGCCTGAGTGGACCAGGCCCATTACTGCAGAAAAGCCTCTTTAGGCCCAATGAGCGTAACGCGAATGGTCAATGATTGAGTTGATCGTCTGTTAGAAAGTTAGCCGCCCGGACGGTCAACACCAATGTTGGCCGCCCGGACGGTCAACGCCAGCGTTGATCGCCCTGAGCTTTTCAGCTTTTTCGGTCCATTCTCCAACTGGGCTGTTAGAGTGTTGACCGTCACCTTGGGCCTTTGTTGACTTTTTGGGGCCAACCCATTTCTGATATACCCATCACTAGCCCCCAATGCTGGTGGCCAGAAATCTAGCCTCCAGTATGCTCATGATAGTATGCCTTTTCTTACTTTGTGGATCTCGTTGAACTTTACAAAAAGGCATGAAGGAGAGTTTGATCAAAATTGTTGACCGTCCTGGTCAATTCCGGAGGACCAGAATTGTTGACCGTCTTGACCAATTTTGGAGGACCAGAATTGTTGACCGTCTTTGTCAATTTCGAAGCACCAAAATTATTGACCGTCCTGGTCAATTGTGGAGCACCAGAATTGTTGACCATCTTGGCCAATTCTGGAAGCGTCTTGCGTGGCCATTAGCCGGTTTACCTGGCAGAGTGCGACACGTGTCTCCCTCTGGTTGGGTGGATATCCTAACCATTAATGCACCAGAGATCCGCCTTTTATAGGGCCAAGTAGGGAGGTGACATGTGGCAGGACTGACGGCGTCCTTAATAAGGGGTTTCATGCTTAGCGCTTAAGTTTTCCTTCCGTATTTTTGAAATCACTTACGCCTTCAACCCGTCGTCTTCTTCATTCCAACTCTGGAAAACCTAGCTTCCTGTGTGACCATGGCTTCTGCTGCTGATTTTTTATCCGTCTTGAGAAAAAACGACATCAAAGCTCTGTGCGTCGAGTTCAATATTCCTAAGGAGATTGCCTGGAGAGTGCCGGACAAGAATGACAGAGCTTATGCTCCCCCGGAGGGGTACATCACCATTTACGAGACCCATCTGAGGAGCGGCCTCCGCCTGCCATTGCCGGAGGAGCTGGAGTCAATCATGAAGGCCCTACAGGTTCCCATTGCTCAACTCCATGCTAACGCCGTAAGGTATCTCTACACTATGTGCATCTTTGCCCGTAAGCTTGGCCAGAAATTTAGGATGTCTGGCGTTAGAGTTTTGTTTAAAGTGAATCAGGGGGAAAAATGGATATCATTCTCCCATCGCACCGGAATAAAAATCAATAAGGCCATTCACGACTCGCTGAAGAACTAAAAAAATCGGTTCTTCTTTGTGAGTGTGGCGGACAAATGGCCGATCGCGAAAGAGTGGGGCAAGATTCCGGAGGCGTACTTTGGTACGCCGTCTGTGGCGGAGTGCGCCACCTACGCCTGGCTAACCAAGGCTATACAAGCTAACCCATATGAGTTTAAGAGGGACTTCTTGGTCTCCCGGGTGAAGTCCAAGAAGGTAAACTGGGGGCCGCCATCACCGGTTTAGAAACCAAGCCCTCCGGTTATGATGATGAACACTGAGGACTCAAAGGGCGTGATCATCCGCTCAAGGCGCACGGGATCTGCGGCGGATCCGGCAGCACTGCGGGAGCGGGGAAGGTCATTGAAGACAGGCTGGTGGAGGCTGGAGGAGTCATCCTGGCACAGCCTACGACGAAGGTGGTCCCAGGCGCTGCCTGGATGGGGTCTGCAGATGAGCCAGCTCGCGATATGGCAGAGGGCTCGCCGGTTTTTATTGTGGAGCCTCCGACGAGGGTTGATCCTCCAGCAGCTGCTCCAGAGACAGCCAAGGGGAAGGGGCCTACTGCGGCTGCTCCAGAGGCTGCAAGAGAGGAGTTCGCCATTGCCGCTAATAATGATGAGTTTTTAGACCTCATTTTGGATGAGGTAGCGACGAGCTTGGTGCGTGAGGATGCTCCTGTTCCATAGTCATCTGGTCCACGGCCAACCGGGCCAGGTCTAGAGTCCAGGCCTGCGAGGCCCTCGAGGAAGATTTATGAGGTATGATTCCTGTGATAGCCTCATCACATTTCTTTCTTCCTCGTATTTGTAACTTACATTTCGCTGTTGTCTTGTGCAGTCGAGGAGGCTGATCTCTGCCTTTTCCCAGGAGGTCGAGCAACGCGATCGTATAATCGCGGATAGAGATGCGGAGATAGCCTGGTTGGAGGCCAGGCTGGCTGCTTCTGGAGGGGAGCTCCTCGAGCAGACTGCTACTCTCGAGGCTGTCATGGCGGGCATGGAGGCGGAGAACGCTGAGTTGAAAGCCGAGGTCGCCCGCTTGAGGGAGGAGGATGATCGTCATAATAAAGTCAGGAAGCGGCTTGCTGACCGGATTACAGACCTGGAGAATGATCTGACCCTCCGCATCCGTCCCATTGAGCTTGAAGGCATGCTGCATGCGTGACTGTTGGAGGGGATCAACGTCGGCTGGCGCATTATGCGGTTGATTGATCCCAATTTTCTGGCCGAACTCATCAATCAATCCAACAGGGCTGCGCAGCGCAAAGAAGACCTTGTAAGGGATCCCCCATGATAGCCAGGGACAGCCGTTTGTGTTTTCTTCTTTGTTCTTTGTGACGAACCTGGTTATATTTCTTAAATAACTCTCAGTCAAAAATAAACTAATGTCCATAATTAGAATTATAAAATTTCTGCAGAAAATTAGGCAGAGTTCCGTTTGTAATTTGAACGTTTGCCAAAATACAAACGCCTGTACATAACTCTGCACAATATCCACAGATATATTTATATCCATACACAAGATCTCAGATCCACTAACTCCTGTAGGGCACCGACGTCATAATTCAGGTATGAAGTCAGCTGAGGTAAAGATGCCAACTATAAGAGCCCAATCATGACCACAAATACAAACTGCGAAAGCGGGATAACCATAATATACAAGAACCAAAAACATCAATATACAGACATATTATGATGATATACAAAATTCCTGCAACATACGTAAATAAACTAGATCCTCGAGCTCTTCAAAATCTAGGTCACCTAACTTGCTTCTTTGGCCTACTCGGTCTCGTTAGGCATCAGGGCATTTTTATCTGAAAAGAGAGAGAGCAAGGGTGAGCTTGTCGCCCAGCAAGTGTAAGCATACATCACTGGTAAGATCAAGAATGGGATGGGGGACGCACATTTTTCTTCCAATAAAAGAGAAACATGAAAGTAAGGGAACCTTTGGGATCACGTGGTTGACGAATTAACATTTTATATGCTTTTCTTTACTTGTTTTTCATTTATCTTTGCAGACCGGGGCCAGTAGGTCATACTAGCAATGATGTGAGAGAACGAAGAAAGGATCATGATACTCCTCATGATCTAAGGTTGTGAGGGCTTATTCTTAGACCCAGCTGGGGGGGTCGTCTGCATATCATGCCAATGCATCATGTCAATAATCGCCCCATTTTCCCCGGGGTACCAGGGCAGTTCCTCGTTCTTCCACAATAGTATCCTAAGGCGTGCCATGGATATCACCCGCTCACACAAGCGACCAGAATACGCGGCCAAAGTATTCTTTGGGTTTCCACCGAGATGGACGTGGCAAGCCAGAGAATACTATCCAAGGATCATAAGTCCATGGTCCTAGTTTCATTATTCCATTTCCATTTGAGGGAAAGTCCACCATATCCAATTTACCATATCTCCCGCCATTTTGGAGGTTCCATCATTCACATATCTCATTGTGGACTTCCCTCCGATTACTTGCTTGGTTCTTACCTTTCTTTGGATCAAAATTCATGAGAGGGATTGGAATTCCTTACCATCGATGAGCCAATATCACATTGGGGTTCTCCGGAGCCCATTTCTGAATCTTATAATTTCAAATGCACATTAGTTATAGTTTTCATAACAATAGAATGAGGGTAAAATATGCAAATTGTCCATTTATTTCGTATGAACAGTAACGGTGATTGTTTAATACTTTTGGACATCGCGAACGGGTCGATTCTTGTAAAATCGGATGCCCGATCGATATATATATACATATTTAGAACGTGGTGATTCATGTTTTGAGGTCAAATTAACATAATTTGAAAGGAAAAGTAGTGAATCCCGAATTTGGGTGAGGGTTAGGGTTTCGCGATAACAAATCGAACGATTCAATCCACGAAATGAACAAATAATCAGATATTCAATGGGCATAATTCATGGGTTGTACATTCTCTACATTTTGGGTGGGTATCGGAACGAT
This sequence comes from Nepenthes mirabilis, assembly GCA_025585075.1. Classification (NCBI taxonomy): domain Eukaryota; kingdom Viridiplantae; phylum Streptophyta; class Magnoliopsida; order Caryophyllales; family Nepenthaceae; genus Nepenthes; species Nepenthes mirabilis. The sequence goes on along the minus strand of JAODPA010081822.1, from coordinate 52,522 downwards.
AATACCCGACGGAGAACGAATAAAAATTAAAAGAGAGCAAATAGTGAGTATGAGAACACTTGTGTCGTCGCGTGCTATCACTTTTCTAACTGGCTTTCAGAAGGATTCGGACTCTATGCCTCGATTTCCTCCTTTCTCACTCTAAGCTTGGCGTTCTTTCTCTCTCTTCCTCTCCGAAACGCTTTGGAAAAAGTGGAGAAGTGAAGATTCGTGAAGCTGGCCGCATATTTATACTAGTCGGGTTGCTCGAGCGCTCGGCGAGCGAGCAGCGAGTGCAGCCTTGCTGCTGGCCGACACTCGAGCGCACACAGGCGCGCAGCAAGCGGGGCCGGTTCTGGTTTTTCCAGCGGGCGTGGGAGGTTCTGGAAGATTCTGAAAAATGCGCTCGAGCGGGCTCGAGCGTGCAGCAGGCGAGGGAGCTACTGGTTTTTAGGCTCGAGCGGGACTTGAGCGTGCGGCAGGCGGGAAGTTATGGGTGGCGTTTTCAACAACAAAAATCCCAAATTTTCACCAAGTTTTCTTCCAATACTTACATTTAACCATCCAATAAGTCTAATATTATGTAGGGGAATATTGATTGCCTCATATTGAAGTCTATTTTAGGTTTGGGAACATCACATTCTTGTACTGATGTGATAATGTAACACAATTAAATGCAATAAAACGGGAATTTTACCCAGTTGGTGTCTATTGAATTTTATTGATTTTTGTTTTTGTGTGGATTGTTGCACTAGGCGGCGAATCTGGTTGGCCGGCCGCCTAAGAAGTAAAGTCCTTGGCTGACTAAGGAGTAAGGTAGGCGGTTGTGTTAACCAGACCGGTGGCGTCGTACAAGTGATGACTTGGGCCGCCAATGTTGGAGAAGAAATGTTTCTCCCTAAGACCATCGTTGATTGACGTCGCTACTCCCTGAGAGGAGGTCGTCGCGTGTGCTATACTTGCCCCCTAAGGTTTTTGACTGCTATCGGGCCACTTGGATGAACAATATTTAGTATGACCGCTATCGGGCCGCTAGGATGATCGAGGTTTAGACCACTTACGGGCCACTTGGATGACCAAGGTTTCAGACCGCTCATGGGCCACCTAAATGATCAGGGTTTTAGACCGCTCATGGGCCATCTTGATGACCAGGGTTTTAGACCTCTTCTGGGCCACCTGGATGATCAGGGTTTCAGACCACTTTTGGGCCACCTGGATGACCAGGGTTTCAGACCACTTCTGAGCCACATGGATGATCAGGGTTTAACGAGAGGGTGAAGACCCTCCCGACTTAGGGGCAATCTAGGTCGGATAAACCTGCAAGACAAATACAGTATACATGCACACAAAGACTAGGATCCTATATGCTAAGTAAACTCCTTATTTTACCAAATTGAAACAAGCATGCGAATGAATGCACACAAGTGGGCGAGTGCGTACCTGGGTTCCTTATTGGAAGGATCGCTTGAGGTGGGTCGCGTTCCACGTTCGTAGGACCAACTTTCCGTCCTGGTTTCGAAACTTGTATGCTCCGTTTCGCAGGACAACGGAGACGAGGAAAGGTCCCTCCCAGTTGGGAGAGAGCTTGTTGCGATCGACCAGTTTTCCCGTGGCCTCGACGCCTCGTAGGACCAAGTTTCCAACGTCGAATTTTTGGGCTTTTACCTTTTTATTGTAGTACCAGGGAACTCGGTGTTGGTAGGCCGCTGTCCGTATTCTGGCGGCGTCGCGGGCTTCCTCTAACAAGTCTAAGTGCTCCTTGATTTTCTGGGAGTTAGTTTGTGGGTCGAAAGACTCCACCCTAAGACTTGGAAGCCCGATCTCGACCGGGATCACCGCCTCAGTCCCGTAACAGAGGCTGAAGGGTGTCTCACGTGTTGGTTCCTTCGGGGTTGTCCGATAAGACCAGAGGACAGATGGGAGCTCGTCAGCCCAGGAGCCCCTGGCATCCTCCAGCTTAGTCTTTAATCTGTGGAGTAGCGTTCTGTTCATGACCTCCACCTGTCCATTCGCTTGGGGGTATGCCACCGAAGTGTGGACTAGTTTGATCTCAAGGCTGGTGCAATACTTGGTGAAGCGTTTTCTCAAAAATTGGGTCTCGTTGTCGGTCACTACGACCTCTGGGACGCCAAATCTGCAGATAATGCCCTGGCGAAGGAATTCTAGTGCATTGTGCACCGTGATTTTTGCAAGCGGGACTGTCTCGACCTATTTGGTGAAGTAGTCGATGTCCGTGATGATAAACTTCCTTTGCCCCGTGGCAATGGGAAATGGGCCGAGGATATAGAGCCCCCATTGCGCGAAGGGCCATGGAGCCTAAAGTGACTTCAGGTCAGCGGACGGCTGGTGGTGAAGGTTGCCGTGAAGTTGGCAGCTTTCGCATTGCTTTACGAACTCAAGCGCGTCCTTTTTCATCGAGGGCCAGTAATAGCCCCGCCGCATGATCTTAAAAGCAAGGTTTTTCCTGCCCACGTGTGATTCGCAGATTCCGAGTTAAACTTCGCTCAGCGCGTAGTCCGCCTCCTTGGGAGGTAGACAGTGGAGATATGAAGTTGAGTACCCGCGGTGATACAGCCGCCCATCGACTATTATGTACCAGCCAACTGTCTTTTCAATTCGCTTAGCTTTTTCGGCGTCCTCTGGGAGTGATCTGTCAGCCAAGTATCTAAGGTAGGGCGTCATCCAGTTTTTCGTCTTGAAAATCTGCATCGCCTCCTCTTTCTCAATGCTGAGAGCATTCAAGATCTCCTTCATGTCCTTCGAGTACTGTTCTGGATTTTCGGCAGCAGCGACTCTAGCTAGCCGGTCTGCCTTCCAGTTTTCAGTTCGAGGAACGTGAACCAGGGTAAGTTTGTCGAAGCCCTGGATGGCCTCCTTTGTCTTAACTAAGTACTTGGCCAAGCAAGGGTTGTTTGCCTCAAAGCCCCTGTTAACCTGGTTGACGATTAGTTCAAAGTCGCTGTAAACCGCCAACTTCTTGGCAGAGCACTCCTTTGTTAATCGTAAGTTGGCTAGCAGGGCTTCGTACTCGGTGACGTTGTTGGTCGTCGGGAAGTCAAGTTTGAGGGAATACTTAACCTCAAATCCATCAGGGGTCGTAAGGACCACCCCTGCTCCGCTGCCACTGTCCATGGACGATCCGTCCACGTGGAGTGTCCATTCTGAGACTTCGTCGGGTCGCTCTGCATTTTCTGTGAGCTGTTCCTCTTGAATTGGGGTCGTGGTCTCAACAATGAAGTCAACTAGAGCTTGCGCTTTTATGGCAGGTCTGCGCCTGAATTCGATGTCGAACTCACCAACCATCCCGAAACGTCTGGTTTCTAGAGTATGCCTTTCAGCGGCTGGTCAGTGAGGATCACTATGCGATGCACTTGAAAGTATGGCCTCAATATTTGCACTGCGAAGATAAGTGCCAAGGCCATTTTTTCAGCGCGTGGATAGCGTGTTTCTAGGCCGGTCAATGTTTTGCTAACATAGTAGACCGGCTGCTGGATATCAGATTCCTGGCGCACGAGGACGGAGCTGAGGGATACTTCTGAAACTGCCAGGTAAAGGTACAGCCCCTCTCCGTCTTTGGGTGACGCTAGTAGTGGTGGGCTGGCCAGATACTGCTTCAATTCATTGAAGGCTGTCTGGCAGTCAGCCGTCTATTGGAATCCGTTGGATTTTTTCCCTCTCAGGGTATTAAAGAAAGGCTAGTACTTATCACCAGACTTCGCGAGGAAGCCGGACAAAGCTGCCAGCCGCCCAATCAATCGCTGGACGTCTTTGACGCTTCGCGGGAGAGCCATGTCAGTGAGGGCCTTGATCTTTTCTTGGTTTGCCTCGATCCCCCTCTGGGAGATGATGAAACCCAAGAACTTCCCGGAGGCCACCCCGAAGGCACACTTGGTGGGATTTAGTTTCATTTGGTGCCGACGGAGCACCTCAAACGATTCTTCCAGGTCACGTATGTGGTCGCCAGTGACTCTGCTTTTAACCAGCATGTCATCGACGTAGACCTCCATTTGCGACCAATCTGTTTTTCGAACGTCTAGTTGACCAGTCGCTGGTAAGTTGCTCCAGTGTTTTTCAGTCCGAAAGGCATTACTTTGTAGCAGTAGGTGCCTTGGTCCGTCATGAACGATGTATGTTCTTTGTCCTCTGAACTCATTCGAATCTGGTTGTAACCCGAATAGGTGTCCATGAAGTTGAGCAACTCATGTCCAGCCGTGGAGTCAACCAGTAGGTCAATCCTGGGCAAGGAAAAACTGTCTTTCGGGCAAGCCTTATTGACGTCGGTAAAATCGACGCACATTCACCATTTTTCGTTGCTCTTTTTAACTAGGACGACATTTGAAAACCAATCTGGGTACTGGACTTCTCTAATAAACCCAGCGTCCAGTAGCTTTTTCACCTCCTCTCGGATGGCGATCAGCTTCTCTGTGGAGTGGTTTCTCCACTTCTGCCTGACCGGCTTCCGGCCAAGATCGAGGCCCAGCTTGTGGACCGTCACCTCAGCCAAAATCCCGGGCATGTCTGTGGGAGTCCACGTGAATATATCGACGTTCCGTTATAGGAATGCAATCAGTTCATTGCGCAGTGTGCCAGTGAGTGAGCCGCAAATCTGCACACACTTTTTCAATTCCTTCGGATTTAGTGGGACCAGATCTGTGGCTTCACCAAACTGCGCTTGCTGCAGGATGGTCTCGTCTCGATGATCGAGTTCTCCCACCATGCCAGGGTGCCGCTAGGGGTGATGTGGGACATGTAGCATGTCCGCCCGATTATTTGGTCGCCTAACACCTCTCCCACACCGTAAGGTGTCGGGAACTTCATTTTGAGGTGCGGAATTGAGGTGACCGCCCCAAACGCGGTTAGGCACATCCTGCCTAATATCGCGTTGTAAACGGAGGGCAGGTCAACTACTAGAAACGTGAGCGTGCGACTTGCTGTTTTCGAATAAGTGCCCAGGGTGACTTCCAATTGGTTTGTCCCTTGAACGGGCACTGGCTTGTTGTCAAGGCCATATAGTGAGCCTTCGAGGGTTTTAACTGGTTCTTTTTTAGGCCTAACTTAAAGAAGGCATCCAAATGAAGCAAATCTTTAGAACTTCCATTATCGATAAAGACTCATTTCAGCTGGTAGTCCGAACTGCCGTCTGAAACGAGTGCTGATATAACAAGGGGGCAGCATGGGGGGACATTACATGAGTTGAGTAACTATCACTGAAGCTAATCGTATTGTCTACTGTGTGCTGCTTCTTCCTCCCAGTCTGCTGCTCCTTGCTGTCAGCCGGGTTCTTGGTAGGTTGGGTGGTGACCATATTAACCACCCCCGCCGCAATCCTGTTCCGGGGTGGTGTCTGCTCCTGCCCCTCTTCATCAGCCGCTCTTGAGCTCTGTCCAAGATCTCTAACAAACTTTGTGAGGTGGCCTCTGCAAATTAGGTCCTCGATCTCCCTTTGCAGCATCTTGCAATCCTCAGTTGAATGGCCAGCAGAGCGATGGAAGTCACAGTACTTTGACTGATTTTCAGAGTCTTTTTTCAGCGGTTTGGGCCACTTCAGAAATTTTTCTCCACGGATCTGCATAAGGACGTTGGCGCGCGTGTCCTTCAGAGGTGTGAAACTGGTGGGCCCATAGTCTCTACGTTCTGGGGGCCCAGTCCGGCACTACTTCTAGCGGGAATGTTCTCCGCTGTTGTACTTTCTCTTCCCTTCACTAGGGAACGATCGAGGCTGATCCGTCCGCTTTGGACGTTTTGCCTCGCTAGCCTCTTCTGCTGCAGCATAGGCCCTGGTGATGGATTCTACTTCTCTAAAATTTTGAGGATTTTTGTGGACAAGGTGTTTGAAAAAGTCATCGTAAGTAAGCGCAGAGATGAAACTGCCCAGCTTCATCTCTTCTGTGATCCTGGGGATTCTTCTGGCCTCCGCCATGAAGCGATCCAGGAAACGTCGTAGGTTCTCTTCCGATTTTTGCTTTATGTGGGAGAGATGCCACAGCTGTTTCTCTTCCCGTCGGCTCGAGGCGTACTGAGTCAGGAAGAGATCCGTGAGTTCACGGAAACTGCTGATGGTGCCTAAAGGGAGGTGATGGAACCAGATTCGAGCGTCTCCCTTTAGTGTGAGCGGAAAGTAGCAGCACATCGTTGAGTCTTCTAACCCTTGTAGATTTAGATGTTTGCGGAAGTGATCTAAGTGGTCAACTGGATCACTGCCCCCATCGTATAAGTCAAGGGACGGCATCTTGAACTTTGTTCACAGTGGACGGCTCAGGATCACTGCAGTAAAAGGAGATCGGTCCAAATCGATGACGCGCTCCTCCTTTTGGAACACACGGTTCCAAATCTTGTCCACCCACGGATCGACGCGAGCGACGTTTGCTGATCGTTTGGAGTTGAAGTAATCCCTTAACTCCATCTTGTCCCTGGCGGGTTCAGCAGCCGGCCGGCTGCTGCCTCCAGTGGATCTAGTAGTCCTGGAGGCTCGCTCCTGGACTGCGTTGTTGTCTTCAGCTTGAGAGTATCGGGAATTTCTTCTCTCTGAGCTTTCTGGCAGAAACGTGCTCCCGGAGAGTTCCTCAGGCCTGTTTTGGCCAGGAACGCGGGAGGACGCTGGAGCCGGATTGTCTTCGACTTTTGTGGGCCTTTTGGCTGGGTTCTTCTTCCTCTGGCCACCCCTTTTGGTGGCAGGGGCAGGGATGACTGCTGGTGGAGCCGCCTGCTGTCGTTGCTCGTTTTGGGCGCAAAGTAACTGGAGCAGGCGATTATTGTCGTGCATCTGCTCCACCAGTAGTTGAAAGTAAGGCGGTGGAACTCCGCCCATGGCCCCATTGACCATGGCACCAGCAACGTGGTCCTGGTCGGGGTTAGCAGCATCTCTAGCGGGGTCGCTAGCTTGGGCTCTCGTGTTCACCATTATAGAATAAGAAGGTGACAGAGAGAGTTTGTGCAGATTTTGTGGTTGGCTTTTGTAAGCGTTTCCCAAAGACGACGCCAATGATGTGTCTCTGGATCCGAACTTTGAACAGATTCGGATGATCTTCTTGTTGTGGCTCCGGCTCCGTTCCTTGAGTTGGATCCTGCGCACCACTAAATAGAATAGGAGGTCAGTGTGTTGGCGAAAAGTTATCCCATCGAAAATACTCTGACGCTCGAGTCAGTAAAAATAGTCTTCGAGAGAAAGAAACTAAAATTGAGAGAGAGAGATATAGAAAGAGTGTTTGTTCCAGATGTAAGAGAGACGTGATGTCTTCTTGAATCTAGAAGGTGGAAAGGCAGTAAACGGCCGTGAGGGCTTACTTGTTGTCTTAGGGTTTTTGGCGAATGTTGGTGGCAGAGAACGTAGATCTCTGAGAGCACTCGTTCGTATTGCCCAGAGCGTATGTGATTTAGAGGGTGGTTGAAAGCGTCAATTAAAGCGTGCGCAATTATAAGTGTTGAAGAAAGCGTGCCCTGGATGGTAAATCCAGGGCTTCTTTTATGGTGGAGAGGGCGATCCTCCTTCTTTGGAAGGAGGGATTGCCTCCATGATCTGTTGGCTGGCTTTCCTTTGGGAGCCGACGCTAGTTTCCAAATCATGTAAGATAGTTTTCTTCTGAGGTGGCCAATAACTTTCCAAACCGGGCGCTTTCCTTTCGTGCATGTTATCCTCGAAAAGCCTGTGCTGGCAAAGATTTAGAGAAAATCTGGTGCCTTCCTTATATGGGAGGCGCCAATATTGCCAATGTCCTTTTTGGTGCCAGTTGTGGTCGTGGAATATCCTTGGAAAGCCGTTGCTAGCCTTTTGATGATTTGTGGGCCTAAACGGACCAGGCCCATTGCTGTAGAAGGGCTTCTTAGAGCCTAACGTGCAAAACGCGAACGGTCAATATTCGAGTTAACCGTTTGCGTGCATGTTGGCGCCCTTGTAGAGGGTGTCTGTTATTAGCCGTCTGGTGGGCCGTGGGCCTGAGTGGACCAGGCCCATTACTGCAGAAAAGGCTCTTTGGGCCCAATGCGCGTAATGCGGATAGTCAACGATTGAATTGACCGTCTGTTAGAAAGTTTGCTGCCCGGATGGTCAACACCAATGTTGACCGCCCTGAGCTTTTTGGCTTTTTCAGCCCGTTCTTCAATTGGGTTGTTAGAGTGTTGACTGTCGCCTTGTGCCTTTGTTGACATTTTGGGGCCAGTCCATTTCTGGTATACCCATCAATAAATAAGTTTAAAATATAACAAAGCCTATATAATGTTCCTTAGTAGCTCAATTAATGCGTGAGAAAACTTATTGTGTTAAATTAAAAAAAAAAAGTGAAGATAATTTAGAAACTATGAAGATTAATCTAACATCATCCTTGTGATGTAGTATTGAAGAAAATGCACAATAATTTATCATAGAGATAAATTACCTTGTTAAATAGTATTGACCAATTAATATTAAAAATTAGAAAAAAATAGATAATTACGTCAAAATTAAAATCATGTAGACGGTCAAGGTAAATTCAATAAATATATTATAATGACAGGGTATGGGATTTAGTCGTATTTCTTTTTTGTGTTATTTAACACACAATATATATTGTTTTTGTCTGATTATTGTAGAAAAAATACATATTGCCAAATGAAAATCCCATGAATATGGCAATTCAAAAATATTAATGAAAAGATTCTATATTTTGTACTTTGATTTACGATTAGACTATTACAAAAATTATAGAACTAATAAGTGGTGAATTGAAATCTATACTCTTAGTGTAGATATTGACCAATGGAAGTGGTTGGTTCTAAAATATTTGAAAAGCAAAAAAGTTTTAGATAAGTAAATATCTACTCCGTATGATTTATCTATAGTACCGAGTCCCTGCCATTTTTCTTCTCTAATACTCCTATCATTTTTAAGTGGGATTGATGGAATACACGTACCATAGAGACTTGATGAAATATAAGTATTTGAGTTTAGTTGAAATTTCAAGTCATTTATTTGTATAGTTTTTCTGTTTTTTTAATTGACAAGATGTTGATTATCAAATGATTAATAATTTTTATTAGTTTAAAATTTAGAATATGAGTGAGAATAAATCAAATAATAGAAGTAAACACAGAATAATAAGCTATATCGATAGAAAATCTATTGCATGAACTTTATATGTTATATAATATATATCCTTAATACAAATTTACTTATGAGCGGTAGATATATGACATACTCTATTATTAGCTAATATTTAAAAATTTACAAGCAACAAAGTGCTCCACCTAATGAAGAATCAATAGAGCCAACAAAGTACTTGAGATTGTTTGTAAAAATAAAAGAAAAGGAGAAATGAAAATTGAGTTAATAATTAGTCAAAAGATGTATATTACATATTTTTAGAATTATATGAGATTCAAGTTGAACATGGTGCTGATAACTTAATGATAGATGATATTGTCTCAATTGTTCTTGGCTATAAATCTAAATATATAAAGATGGAAGAAGGTCTTCGACCAATAAAAAATGGCTACTATTATATAAAAAGTCTTTGTAGTGAGATACCCACATGCCTAGAAAATGATATTAATGCTCGAATTAAAATTGAAGTACAACAACTGTTAACAGAGTTGCTAAATCACAAAAAAATCGAGCTTCGTACTAAACTACTCATCGAATTAAAAGTGGATCTACATTCTGATATGCGATCCTTAACTAAGGAAAAATTATCCACAAAGCAAACTTTAAAAACTGTAAGTTTATAACTATCTTCTAAACACAATTTCACAGCAATTTTACAACAAAAAATGTGATAAAATTTACGTCCATCTTTCAATGTTTTTTTGTATGCCTTAATATAATATGAAGTAATATGTTTCTTCAATAAAGAAAAAAACTATAAAAATTAAAACTATAGAAAGCAATCTATTGCGGAGATAATAGATCAGAGTTCAAAACACCGATCTTATTCTAGATTTTCATGTGTCAATTTTTTATGCATCAAATGGGATGACATTTATGGCTTCTGATGTTTACCATCTGTGTGTAGGTATCTGTGAGGAGGTCGAATGTTTACCATCTCATAAGAGCTCTAATGCTTTTCTTTGGAGAACGTTTTGCATCATTAGTCCATAAATGACATTTATGGCTTGTGATGCGTTGCTTCCATAATTCTCGAATGAATGAGTGGTATTGGATTATTATTTGTTATGTAAATTATATCATACTTTACACTGTATTTTTGAGCATACTATACTGGCAATTCCTAGCACTAATTAAAAGCTATCTCTCTTTTATGTCAATCTTTGTTAGTCACACATAGCAGGACTCATTTCAATATATTGCAGGATAAATTTAGTTATAGTAAAAAGAAAAAACTAAATCAGATGATCTTAGGATCTGAATGATGGATATATGCAAGCACAAATTAAAGTTATAAACTTTAAATTTAAGTATTTTTATTGAATTGTGTTGCATCTCTAGATCCCGGTTGTTGCATAGATAAGAGAGCTATTAAGTCTTCTACGTCAGATCAAATTCAAGTAGGTTCAGTCTCCATTTCTGCTAACTTGGGTACTATGCACCACAAACAATGAACAAAATGTTAGAGAATTAGTGGGACTTATTCTCCAATTTATCCTCCGACACTTAAATTAAAAATATTTCTCAATAGATAAAAAGATGTAATGAGAATGTAAGAAAATGCGTAAACGCACTTGTGAAGGGGAAGTGAGGTTTTCGGAGGACTGGACTTCAAGAATAAGATCAACAGGGAGCGGCTTGGAGATTGCCCTTGACGAGGAACGACTTTGTGATTTAACGAAAGACTAGACTTCGGTGATGCACTCAATGTGGAGCGGTTAGGAGAATCAAAGAGAGAGAGAGAAAATAAGAGCTGTGTGATTGAAAGAGAACTTAGTTCTTTCTTAGCTCCGTATGCCGATTTTGGGTCCCCCCCTCTTCCCCTTTAATGGCTAAAGGCATTTGTAATGCTCCGTAGCAATAGCGTTGGTGCCAAAACTTGTGACAAGTGTCTTGCCAGGATTCGCCGACCTGTCCCGGAGATGGTCATGGCCTATATGTCAATTATCGCCTTGTAGTGGTAGTGCGATCGCGAATGGTCCTTACTGACATGCACCTTATCGTTCTAGTGGGCGATTTGTCAAAGCCTATTGCTGGCGATAGTGGCCTGGCAATAGTAACACCTTTTTTGAACATTAACTATGGCCACTAATGGCAAGCATTTACATTAGTGGCAACTACACTGGCTAGGATGGAGGGTTTTTCCATTATAATTGGTCGTGTTGCAAAGACGCTTAGCCTGCCCAATCCTTGTCTCCATCGACCTGCTATGTGTTACCATATCTGGGCCTGCCGTTTAGGCCTTCTCGGCTCCAGCCCTCGCAAGGCATTTCCTCATTGATAGGCCTAGCTTGGACTTGGGCCGGCCCTTAACATAGCTAAACCATCACTAGCCCTCCATGCGAGATGATTGCGTCTTGTCAGTACTAGTATGTCATGATGGGTCGCTTATAGCTAGCCTACTCATGCATTCCTGCCCAAGGCAATGCCTCGCCTATTTTCGAGGGTTGTGCTCCTTTCCTAGGAGCCTTGCAGCTTTCTGTACAAGGTCGTAGGGCTTCGCTACTTTGTTTGGAAAGAACTTGCCATTGATTCGGGGCTTAACGTCGATTCCTTGCCAGTTCTCGGTGGTTGATGCTATGGGAAATTGGAAACGTCGAAGTGAGCTGTGGCTTATAAATAGGAAGATGAGGAGATAACGGGCGAAGGATATTCATGAGGTTGGATTTATGTTCATTCGCTCTGCGAGCAGAGAGAGCGGCATACCGGAAAAGAAAAAGAAAGAAGAAAAAGCGTTATCGGATGTGAAGCGAGGACTTCCCCTGCAGGCCTTTCAAGAGCGGTGACTCTTGAGTTACTTAAGACTCTCATCTAAGAGAAAGAGTGTCCCAAAGGGCTACCTTTTCTCTTAGATGAGAGCAAGCCCGATTCGATTCAAAACAAAAAAAAGAGGCTAGCTAACGTCGTAAAAAGCATTTTTTTCCAATTCTTGGCGCAGATGGAGGTTTGTTTCCTGCTTTTGGCGCACTTGCTCCTCTAGTGCGTCCAATTCCGCATGAAACCGGAGACGTTCTAAGGCAGCGGCCTCCTGCCTTACTTTTTCTTCCCAGGCCACTTGAAGAAAAACTTTCTTTTCTAAAACAACTCGAGTAAAAAAGGGTGAGTTGGCCTGTGCCATATTCAGATTATGAAGCAAAAGATCAAGGCGAAAGGTAAGTAGTCGTAGCTGCACAAGAAGCGGTAACAGCAAGAAGCAGCAAGCATAGGCAAGCAAGCAGTGATCTCGGGTAAAGTAGTCAGAAGGGTTCGCTAAGAAGACAGGTCAAACTTTTCATTGACTAGCTAGCAGGAAGCGGTAGTCCGGTAAAAGCAATAAGAGTATTGAGGCCATAATACCGGTGTTTTCATTGGTCAGCAAGAGTAGGCCCGCCGATAAGGCCAAGAGCAAGCAAGAGTAGTCCTATCTGCTTAGAAGGATTCGATAAAGAGAATGCGAGTGAGAAAGACTTGGACAAGACAACAGATGACGCACTAATTGCACCTCCTGGTACTAAGAACTCGAGTGCCGACTGTTGCTACAGTGTTTTAAAAGAGAGTTCTCGCTATTGTAGATTTACGAATTGATAGGCGCATTTTACCGGAAAGAGATAGACGGGCAGAAGATCAATGAAAAAAGACTAGCTAGCGTGAGCGGGAGGAGTCTACGACAACCAATACTTATCCAATGAAATTCCCAATTACAGCAGACTTGGACTGAGCAATTGAAGTGAAGACCTCAGGTCTAGGGGGCCCAATCATTGCATTTGAAAGCAGCGCGTCAAAGCCTATAAGAGCTGTAAACTCGTGATATAGGCACGTAAACGTAAAGAAGGGCTGAACCCCTTACTCATGGAAGTACTAGCAGCTGGAGGGGCAGGATAAGCTAAGAAGCGGCGGGAAGAGGGTGCGAGATAGATATAAGTGTTCTTCGTTGGATGGGACGGACTGACTTCCTTAAACAAGAGGCTGACTAGAAGATGGATATTGCGGAACGCTAAAAGGATAGCGACGGGGTGTAGTGGTTGTTTTGGAGGTCGCATACCTTGGTTGCAGTGACATCGACACTGACGAGTCCTCTCATTTCCGCAGTCCCAACAAGACTAGCAGTAAGGGACGCAGAGGGTGCACTTGGAGAATTCGTTCCTAAGTCAACATCACGAGCAGGTCCTGCGGATATATAGCCGAGTGAATTTCTGCTAGGCCCAAAAGGCTATTCCTACTAGAAAATATCATAATTGAATCAAGATCTAGACTAGGATGAAAGTAGTGATTTCCGGCAGGCAACGGAATACAACTGAGTAGTGACCTATCACTTAAAGCTTATTGACTTTCTCCCACGACTATAAATGAATGGGCTTCTTGCTCTTTCCTCCATGGATCATCTCCACATTAGCTAAGTGATGTGGGAGTTTAGAACTGACATGGGTCCTTTGCTGCCTCCCACTGGGATGAGATGGAATTCTGTGAGATTTGAAGAAGTGCTTGAAGTCTGCTGTAATGTTCCTCTCTCGAGTTCATTAATGTCGTAATAGGGTGGTCCAATCATAGGGCCAACGTTATTTCCCTCCTCCATGTTGGCCTCCGGTGGTGTAATCTCTGGAGGAACTTTCAGGCGCGATCGTTCTGTTTCTGTTGTCTTGGATCTCGGGGGAGCGCTTAGCCTTTAATTCCTTCCGCCTGAGGGTCGCTTTCAAAGCTTGCTGGGGGAGGTACCCCCGGAGTTTAGCTCTGGGTTACCAAGCCAATGCCACACTAGTTCTGTTATCAGTCAAAGGGCTACAGTTGGCCTTGGCAGTGGATCTTCGGGTGGGAAGCTTCCCATGCAAGGGTGGCGGCATCTCACCTTCCTCCTTGTTAAGGAACTGCTTCCCATTCACTTTCTACATGGCCTGGTCCCTATTTCGAACGCTTCCATGGGTAGGTAGAGTGTAGTTGCTTGGTACTTTGGCCACAGTTGTCTTCCCAGGGCATGTCTTTTCAAAACTAGTTTCCAAGCGAGCACAACAGGATCGCCATTCCATGTATTTTATCTTCTTTCTTTCACTATGTAGGTTCACCGATTTAAGCCTTGTACTTTGAAAAATAAATTAAGGAATAAAACTTTCAAGCATTGTTCTATTTCTTGCTTTGTGTCTGCTGACTTTTTTGTATGACTTTGAATGGTTGAGATACTTATATGTAGTTGCAAGCTGCTTGGCATCTATTACCCTAACAGTCCAAGCGGCTTGTGGCTTGATCTTCTAGCGATCCACCTTTGGGTTGGCCTTCCAAGCGCTTGGCCGGGGGGCCCGCCGGGTAATCAGCCTCGAGCTTGCTAAGACCGCGTGCCATACATTTTTGACCATGGAAAAAGGCATGTCAGGGCGCCAATGACTGCACCATGTGCTATCATTCCGATCAACTGTCTCAATACATTGATTACTTCGAGAAGTGAGGAGTTAGGCATCATTATGGCGCTCGTAGAAAGACATGCTATGACTTGGACAAAGGCACGTGTTGCTGTAGTTACACTAATTTACTTTCCACGAATGACATTGTTTCTAGCGGGGTCGTGGCTTATTTAAGCGCTAACCCCTGGGCTATTTCTTTCCTTACTCTCAGAGCTTCTTTGCCTTAATTTGTTGTACTTTTTGCCGATTTGCTAGCATATGAATGGCTACCCAAGGTATCTTTTATCACATCTCACGTTCTTATTTCCATAATTAATCATTATTATCATATAAATGTGTGATGGATCCCCTAAACATACACAGGATCCTTAGGAAGATTACAACAACGGTGGCACCAACATCGTACAATAGAGTACACTGTCGGGTCTTAAACAGGAAAGATGACTGCTAAAGTTTCAAACTTATCTCATAAAAATATTGTGGAAGCATATAAGATAACCAAAATAATCTGTGAAATAATTCTAAACTAACATCACAATAATTCCATTCATCTCATACTCGTGAAGTTTACAAGTTACACATCATGACTTAAACAAAATCGAGTACATCAACGTTTTATCTATAAATACAGCATGACTACCATTTCGATCTCTATTCTTGTTCATCGGACACGAACTCCCACGAAGCATCTGAAAGATAAGAAAATAAGATGGTGAGTCAAATACTCAGTAAGGTACTTATAAGTAAAGACATGCACATTTATACTTAAATTAAATATATTAATCAGAAGAATAAGGATCATATAAAACATACATGAGTTGTTATCTTTTTTAACTTTTCCTTTTCTGAATCTTATTTATCATCAACTTTAGGGACTAAGGTTAGTGGGCTTTACCAACTAATAAAGCGCTCAATCGAGAAAATGATTGTTTTCATTCCACACAATCTAAGGCCTTAACTTATTCTCTTTATTATACCTTGAGGTGGGTGGTACATACCTATTATACCTGGTAGACGGAAGCCATAAAGCTGCTTTTATTCCCCGCAATAATAGGGACAGTTCTCGATTATCATTATAATACCGTAAGGCATGTCACGAAATATTACCCGCTGTAATATTTCCTTAGTTTAATTTTTTAACCCATTTTTTAAAACTTCTTATGAAAGTTTTTACTTTATTCTTAATTTTTTTTCTTAATTTTCTCCACTTCGAAAGAGAATAATGATTATTATTTAGATTTATAAAGTTTCCATATAAACTTTTTATAACATCAAAATATACAAACTATAAAATGCGATAATAAGTCGTAAAAGAAATCGATGCGCTAATCAGTTTAATAGCTTTAACTTTAAAATTTCACATATCCTAAAAATTCAGATTTAACATGTGATATATTTGATCAATTTGGTTGTCGGTTCGGTAGTTGGATCGAGGCTAGCTCGGGTTGTTTTCTTTAGTCCAAATTTTAGCACATTTACTTAATAATTCAACTATTGGTTCAAAGTCGATTTAATGGTCAGTTTAAATATTGATCAATACTATTTTTTACTACTAATTTTCATCATTTGCAAACCGGTTTAATGAATCGCTTCAAAGGTTCAATGCATTTCCATTGGTTGAAAACTTCAACATATGTTGGCTGGTTCAATTGCTGGTTTAAGACCTCGTTCAGTGGCCGATTTGAAGCACATTTTTACCGATTGATACTTCAACATTACCTCCTAACACCCTAATTAATTTGGGAGCCGGTTCAACAGGTTTGGGGGCCGAATCAATGCCGATTCAGTAGCTATAAATTTAGCATCAACATGGATGCTGGTTCTGGTGCTGTTTAGGGGCCTAGTTCAGCAATTGATTCAAAGGGTTTTGGGCAGCCGATTCACAGGTCAATAGTTTAGCCTCAATATATGATACTTTGGCTAGGTTGGCTGCCGGTTCAGCCTATCTAGGATCCAATTCTGTCTATTTTTCATAAACTATCAAATTCAGCATCAGTATGAATACAGAGGACTAGTTCTGTTATTGTTGATTTTATAGCCAATTCAACGCTAGTTCTTGACCGGTTCAGGAAGTCTTCCTACAACTAAAGGATTCAACTTCAAGAAATCATCCGATTTATAACTAGTTTATACTGATATTCCAACTAGTTCGAGTCAAAGTTATAGCCTAATGTTCAGCAGCAGCATTCAATGCTGCAATTAGATTCTATTTCTAGTTTGGTGACCGGTTCAAGGCTAATTTTTATATGATAACATTTCAACATTATCTTAAGACACTTAGACTAATATGGCTGCCGATTCAACTAATTTAGGGCCCGGTTCATAGGCACCAATTTTCATTATCAACCTAACTACTGAGACTGGCTCTGTTATTGAATTCAGACCCAATTCAATAATTGGTTCAACTCATTTTTATGGGTCGAATTTTTATAGTATCAGTAAGGGGCTTAGCTAGTTGATTACTGAATTGGGGCTAATTTGGTGACTAATAGATGGCCAGTTCAACCGGTTTTCAACAGCTAGTTCAGCTATTGATTATGGTTTAGCACTTCAACCGTGTATACCTCATGCTAAAATAATGATACAATAAAAACATTAAGCAATCTAAGTATTAAAACAATAATACTTATGAGATTTAACAATAAACAATAACAATTGAAAAAGGGCATTAAATACACTTGCTAAATTATCAGCTAAATTCTTTCCCTTCTCTTTTGGTTTTCCTTCATTCTCTCTCTCAATTTTCCCTTTAATTTCTTCTGCCTCCCGATTCTCTCCTCTCTTATTTCTCTCCTTTTTCCCTTTTTCTTCCACTCCCTCACGTGGCTTAATATAGAGCTATGAGGATTTTGCTAAGTCATTAGGATTTTAGTCAAATATTGCCAGCAAATTTTCATCAGCTTCTAATTCAGGTTAGTGTCATGTTTGGGGCTGATTAATCTCCTAATTTGGCTTCTCCAGATTTTGCCTTGTGTTGATATACCATTGGCCTTGAATGAGTGGTGATTGTGCTGCTTGCTTCACCTGCTTCCCATGAAATTTCGGCTGCCCGGCTGCAGCCCGTGCTGCCGTGGAGAGCTGCTGCTTCAGCTGATGAAGTAAGCAGCTATAAGCTGCTTTTATGTTGCTCCCAAATTTGGCCAAGTGTCGTGCAGCATCTCCTCTTATTGACCACCCAATATAAGTCCTTAAGTATTGTTGCTGCCGTCTTAATTTGGCTATTGATATGCTACCGCTGCCGTGTTGTGCATTTGCTGAGGAAGTTCTAATTTTGTGTTGATTACTGCAGCCGTGTAATGCTGAAGCAAAATCATGTTTTGTGTTGCTCTCTAGCCGAGTATATATATGTCAACTGCTGCCCGAGCACCTTCTCATTAACCGAATTTTAATTCAGTTGATAATCAAATGAAATTTCGACGGCCAAATTGTCTTTTTGCCCATCGAGATTCATTCGGTTGTCATTCGGGTCCATTAATTATGTTTACGCCGGTCCATTGATTTAATTTGCTTTGTAGCTGCATCTCGGGATAAAACTCAAATTTTCGAGCTCAAAGCATAATTATCGTAATAAGTACATTTATGAAATTCTAATCCTTACATTTCTGGCATTCGATTGACCCTGTCCCGTAGAGATGTGGAACTTCTAATCAGCGAGGGTTACTTTTTCGGCTTCACCTCGTTCACGGTTTTTGGTGCCAATAACATGGCTTGCTCTCCTCTTAGGTTCATTACTGTTTACAAGTACCTACGAGTTGGCCTCTGGTTTGTGCTTCAGAGGCAACTGCACGAGATTCTAGGGTCCCTAGGGATCCCTGTGGCTTGCTTGCTCTTAGATACTGTCCGACATTTGGTTATTCTGTTTGTCTTCTTCCGCATCAGGAGGTTCGCCCTGGATGCTTGGTCCTTGAAAGTGCTCCTCCGAATCAGACAAGAGGTTGATTGGGTTTCCTTCGATCCTTGCATGCAGTTTCAACTGAGTGGGGCAAGGCTAGGTTTGTCAGAGGGTTGAAAGTCTCGCTTTTTCTTCTTGGAGGTTGACTCTGACTAGTGGATCCCAAACAGGTAGGGCCGAGTCAACAGCTTCTACGCTGGATATCCCCCGCTACATGAGGCAGAGATGGGTCAGCTGTTGACAGTGCTTGTTGAAGGGCACGCTGACGTCCTTCACAGCATTGAGGAGTTGGTCTCCTGCAACGCTCTGGAAGGCAGGTCGGAAGAGGTCTTATCGGAAGAGGGCAGCTCTTTTAGGTCACGGGACTCCTCATCGGTAGCTATTCTCAAGGGGCATCGGTAGGCTAACGCGGCACTCACAAGAGGATATGCGTCTACCTTCGCTAGGCCGTCGAGGAGGCCAAGTGTTGGGACAAGGTACCGAGGGCTTTTGGTGGCCCACACTCAAGGCTCTAGATCAGATAGCTTTGCTTGAAGACAAGCTCCAGAGGATTCAGCGAGAACTAACGGACCTCCAGCGTGGAAATGCCCGGCTTAGGGGAGAACCTTGGCACTCGCACTGCCAGGGGACAACCAGGGGTCTACACCGAGTGGATTGAATAGTAGAAGAGCCAGGGGTGGCCCTTTTGGCAGGCCGTAGGTGTGGGCAGGATCTTTCTATCTTTTTGTACTTTAAGATCGATAGTTGCCATCGGATATATACTTTGAATTTTTCAATAAAACATGCTAAACCATTTTGGCTATTGTCGCACATTATATATAATTTGGATGTTTGAGTGTCACGCTACGCAAGTTGTTAGCCGCCAATCCGAGCGATGTAGACCCCTGGTGGCCTGCTCTTCTGACAGTCTAGACTTGCGGCCATTCATTCCGAACACTGAGTTCAGACAAGGGCCAGTCAGATCTACCTCGGGCCTGCAAGGGTCGCACGCTGCCAGTTGGTTGCTTTGGGAAGCGATCGCATCAGGGCTTTGAAAAGTGTGTATTTTCTTCTATCTGTTAGACATCCTGAGCCTGTCAAACCATCATTACTGACATCGTTCGATTGACGTGCTACGGCAGCTTGACAAGGGGATGCGTGTTGTTGCCATTATGACGAGCGACTATTGGCCCTCCTTCATGCGACGTCGTTTGTGGCTTGGGCTCTGCCTATTTAAACCCTAGGCCACATCGCTATTTTCCGCATTTTCCTTTTGCTTTCGAATAGCTCCGAACTACTTCTCATCTACTTTCTTTACTTCATTGCTCATGGCTTTCGCAAAGGTTAAATCGATTCGATCCATCCTCACCGCCGGTGACATCCAGTCACTATTCTCCTAGTTTAAGATTCTAGGGAATATGGCAATCCTGTTGCTGGGTGAAGACGGCAAGGCTTACTCCCCACCGGAGGGATTTATCACCATGTCCGAGATTCACTTGCAGGGTGGACTCCGTTTTTTGGTGCCACCAGAGTTGTATGTCATCTTAACAGTTTTGGGAGTTCCGATGGCGAGGCTTCTACCTAACGCCATCCGATATTTAGTGTATTTGTGTGTCTTCTCTCGCTGTTATGGCTGCCAGTTTAGTATCAAGTTGGCGAGGGCCATTTTTCACTTCACCCAAATTGCAGATTGGATTTTGTTGTATTTGCGCCTAGGCTTTAACTTCAAGGGAGCAAATCCAGACTCGACGAAGAGTTGAAAAGACTACTGTTTTTATCTGGTGATCCCTTATGACTGGGCCATTTCAAGTGAGTGGGGGAACATGTGCCCTGGTCTGACTAGGTCCTTGGAGTGTCACGAGGAGGCCTTAGAGAAGTAGTTGATGGACCTCATTCGAAGGCAAGCGAGCACCCTACAGGAAAGGGGTTACTGGTTGAGCCCCGAAGCATTTGCCACCGCTGCGTGGGAGCCTAGCTCCGAGGTGGCTAGCACTGCACTGCCTACCACGTCCTAGAGGATACTAGAGCACTAGTCATCAGTGAGCTCTCCAGTCTGCTGGCCAAGTAGCGGCGCACCTCCTTTGTCTATACTTCTTCTGATTCTTCCTTCTCTGGGGAAGATGAAGCAACGCTGGAGCAAGTGTGCTGGTCCAAGAAGTCTATCCTTGTCGAGGCAGGTGTCCAGAGTCGTCGAGTCGGCAGTTGGTGGCGAGCCTTCTGCACACCTTGCATTGGTTGCGGGCGACCAAGAGGGCACTCATGAGGGGCCAATTCTAACACTTACTCTAGCTCAGTACGGTGTTCCCGTCGCAGCGGTGTCCCTACGCGAGCAACCCATCTAGTGCCTTCCCACTGCCATTGATGAGGAAGTTTGTTGCAGTGACTGAATGGCTGATGTTTTAGCGAGGCCATCCAACAAGGGCCACAAGGTGGTGGGTCCTAGAGTGACAGGGCTTGGCATGACTATCGGGGCTAAGGGGGTTGTTGGAGCACATTCCCTTGAGTCCTTGGAACCTAAAGCTCCTGAGGCGGTGGAGGCGTCCGAGACCGTGGAGGCCGCTAAGGTACCCTATGTCAAGCCCATGGAGCCTGAGGCCCGAGGAGAGGGGGAGGTCGAGCCTAGTAAAGGCGCAGCTGAGGAGGGTGTCGAAGAGGTCACCAAGGAGCCTCACTCTGAGCCCCCTACGCTAGTGGTCTTGGAAGAGTGTGAGGACGTTGTGGAAATCTCAACTCCAAAGGAGCCTACATCAAGTTACCCGCCCTCAGAGGGGTCATTTCTGGCCGAGGAGGTTTCTCGAGTGCCTTGTTTCTTTTGTTTATTTTCTTTGTCACCTCAATTGACTAATTTTCTACTCCCAGTTGCAGGAGAGGATTCACTAACTGGCTACCTTTGCTAACCGGTTGGCCTGAGCTCACGTCGATCCAGAGGAGCTTAGAGTTATAATAGAGCGAGTCTCCCATTACGAGCATGAGTTGTTTGAGGCCAAGGTGAGGATCTCCTCCCTCGAGGATTTTCATTGTGAGTGGGAGTAGGACTGCGCTCACCTCTAAGGTGAGAACCTTTGTCTCTAGATGGAGTTTTTGACTGCCCTCAACTCGGACGAGATTGGGGAAGCCTTGGAGCGTAGATATTGGGCGGGTATCGACTTGTTCTTGGCTTTGTAGTTTCATTTTTCTACTCGAGGAATGCTAGTGCTTAGCGGCGGTTGGATCTGCTGGACTCTTCTCATGATGCCACCGGACCTTCATCTCACTCGCAAGGAAGCCCTCAACCTCTGGATCATTCTCCCTCCCGGCCATAGGCCGATTTTGTATTTTTCTAGGGTAGATGGCCCTTTGTATATTTTTTGTCTTCATTATAAAATCAAGCGGATCATTGAGATCTCTATTGTTGCCTATTTATGACTTTAGGCAATATTACATTCCTTTGTTCCGCCAACTAAACATTATTGCTATCGTTGTCGAGCTTATCTTGGGCATATTCGCCTGATCGTGCTCGTTCCCTTTAGGGAATGTCACATCACTTTAATTTTGCGGGGTGTTCTATTTCAAGAGTGGGACGTCGTCGCACGCTCGTGGGTGAGCCTCACTAGGGCCGACTGGGTTTCGTGATTGTAGCCGAAGGGCCCAGGCGAAGTTGTAGGCCATCACCTGCATATTACCTTATTGGTGCTCGGTCCTATCAAAGGACATCATAGCTTTTGTGAGTCTGGTCCTAGTCCACCGACCATCGTTGACTGATAGTACTATTCTCCTTCAGAGGGAGGTCGTGGCACGCATGTTGTGAAAACCCCTAAAGGTTTTAGTGGCTGCTTGATGGGGTGCTCCACGAGCCCTAAGACCTAAGTGTTTGACCGCTAGTGGGCCGCTCAATTGCTGGAACCAATGTTCAAATTCTACCACGTATGGGGTCGAAGTTCAAATTCAACCGTCTATGGGCTGCTTGGTTGCTGAAATCGAGGTTCAAATTTGACTGCATATGGGCCACTCAAGATGGGATGAGGTTTTGTAACAGGTGAATATGGATTCACCCGACTTATGGCCAATCTAGGCTGTCTGATTTTATGCATTGTTATACAAGCACGCATTCACGAGCAGGTGCAAACAATAATTACATTAAGTGTAACATGATGCATTTACAAGCATTCGTGATGGTGCGTGCCAACCTTACTTGGGCTTGGCTGAGCCTTATTGGTATTACCTTTTAAGGTGAGTGGCGTTTCAGGTCCTTAGGACAAATTTGCCATCCTGAGTGCATAAATTATATGCCCCGTTCTAGATGATTGTTGAGATGAGAAACAGCCCCTCTCAGTTCGAGGAAAGCTTGTTCCGATGGGCAATATCGCCCGTTATCGGTCATAATGATCTTAGGAATCCCAAATCGACATATAATACTCTGACGAACGAACTTTGTCACATTCTACTTGGTGATCTGTGCTAGTGGGGTCGCCTCGACCTAATTGGTGAAGTAGTTTATAACGATTATGACAAATTTTCTCTACCCGAACGCCACAGGCAAAGTGCTGAGTATTTCGAGCCCCCGTTGTACGAACGGCCAGAGCGCCTGGAAAGCATGCAACTCTGTGTGTGGCTGATGGATCGTATTTCCATAGATTTGATGATTTTTGCACTTCTTGACGAAGTCCACGACGTCGCGCTTCATCGAAGGACAATAGAGGCCCTATTGCATGATCTTGAAGGTGAGGTTCTTGCTACTGATATGTAACCCACATATATCGAGGTGCATCTTGCCCAACACATAATTTGCTTCCTGTGGCATGAGGCACTTCATGAAGGGGGTTGAGTACCCGTAACTGTGTAACCTCCCATCCACGATGATGTATTAGCCAACCATCCTCTTTATGTGCTTAGCTTCCTCTAGGCGATCTGGCAAGAGGCCATCGGTGAGGTACCTCCTATATGGGGTCATCTAATTTTTATTGTCGGCCACTTGCAGCACCTCGAGCTCAAGGTTGTCAATACTCATGACAGCTAGGACTTCTCGCATGTCTCTAGCATACTATTCTGGGTTCCTGGTCACCTCAGCCTTTGCCAGCTTGTTCACCTTCAAGTTCTCTCTCAAGACATGGGTCATCTCGATCTTATCAAATGCCTGGGCCAAACCTTTCTCTCTAGTGAGGTACCTCGCTAGCAAGGGGTTTAACACCTCGAAGCTTCCACGAAACTAGTTAACGACAAACTCCAAATCACAGTAGACAATCAGGGCTTTAGCCGAACATTCTTTCACTAGCTAGATTCTAGCGAGCAGCGCCTTGTATTCTGCCACGTTGTTGTGGCTGAAAATCCGAGGGTTATCGAGCACTTTATCTCGAACCCCGCTAGAATCCCTTGGACCATGTCAGCTCCATTGCTTGTTTGCGTTGATGACCCGTCAACATGCAAGGCTCAAGTTGGGGTCTCTGACCGGTCTGTATCAGTGGCGATGTCGTGGGCATTGGGAATTGGGGTCGTTGTCTCGACGAGAAAATCCGTGAGAGCCTCTATAGGATCCTTTTTTAACGGTTGATCAGTCAAGACGATGATCTTGCGTGCCTGGAAGTACGGGGGCAATTTTCGAGTAGAGTAGATGAGGGCTAGCGTAATCCTTTCAACATGCGGGTAGCAAGTCTCGGTGTCAATCAAAACCTTGCTAATGTAATACACCAGCCACTGTACCCCGTCTTGCTGTCGAATAAGGACCAAGCTTAGCGTTGTACCTAAAACCACCAGATACAGATATAGTTCCTAGCCTCAAGAAGGCGAGGTCAGGAGCAAAGGGTTGGATAGGTACTTCTTGAGTTCCTAGAAGGTTGCTTCACACTCAACCGTCCACTAGAAGCCGATGATCTTAATTCCCTTCAAAGCCTTGAAAAACGGCAAATACTTCTCCGTGGATTTTGCCAGGAAGCGGGAGAGAGCGACAAGCCTTCCAATTAGCTTTTGGACCTCTTTGACGGTCTGAGACGGGTGCATGTCGAGGATGGCTTGTATCTTCTCAGGGTTCGCTTCAATCCCCCGCTGTGAGACGATAAAGCCTAAGAACTTCCCCAAGGTTACACCGCATGCACATTTAGCAGGGTTGAGTTTCATCTGATGCGCTCGAAGGACTTTGAATGTCTCATTCAGGTCGTGAACATGGTCGTTGGTGGCCTTACTCTTGACGAACATGTCATCTACATACACCTCTATATTCCAACCGATTTGAGTTTCAAATATCTTGTTCACGAAATGTTAATAAGTCGTCCCGACGTTCTTCAGGCCGAAGGGTATGATCCTATAGCAGTAGGTCCCCTAGTCAATCATGAAGGAAGTATGCTCCTCATCTTCCAAGCTCATTCTGATCTGGTTATAACCCAAGTAGGCGTCCATTAAGCTAAGCAATTTGTGGCCTGATGCGGAGCCCACCAATAACAAGAAGCTGTTCTTTGGGCAGACTTTATTCATATCGGTGAAATCGACGCACATTTGTCATTTTCCATTATTGTTCTTAACAAGGGCCACATTTGACAACCAGTTCGCGTATTGTATCTCCTTGATGAACCATGCATCGAGCAACTTCTTTACTTCCTCTCAAATGACGATTAGCTTCTTAATGGAGTGGTTCCTGTGCTTCTGTCGGATGGCCTTATGGCATTGGTTGAGACCCAACTTGTGGACCATTACTTCGATCAGTATCCCTGACATGTCCGTAGGCGTCCACGTAAAGATATCAAAGTTCTGTCTGAGGAAGGTTGCAAGCCAGTCGCGGAGGGGACTAGGCAAGAAACTCCCAATTTGCACACACTTCTTAAGTTTACCGGGTTCTAAGGGAACTTGTTCTATTGCTTCTCCTGTCTGGGTTCACTACAGGGTGGTTTTGTCACAGAAGTCGAGGTGTTGATCGGTTAGTTAGGTGCCACTTGTGTAATTTGGGATAGGTAGCATGCCTAGCCAGTCACCTGGCCACTTAGGACCTCTTTGACGCCGCACAAGGTCGAGAACTTCATCTTCAAGTGAAGGATCAATGTCACTGCTTCGAACGTCATTAGGCAGGGCCATTCCAAAATCGCATTGTAGACCTAAGGGAGGTCCACCACCAGGAATGCGAGCATCCTGGAGGCCATACAGTGGTCTCTCGGTTGGCTTTATCTAACTCTATTTTAACCCAAGTTTTAAAAAAGTATCAAAATACAGCAAATTTTAAGAATTTTCATTATCAATAAGAATTCATTTCAGTTGGTAGTCTACCATACCGTCCAAAACGATGGTAGATATAATCACGGGGTCTAAATGGGAAGTTATTATATGAGTCATATCATCATCGCTAAAAATAATGGCATCAGTCCTAACTCCCACCCTTGGCTTCTTATTGCTAGAAGCGATCTCCGAGCAGTTTGAGGTGTTGCCCTTGGCCCGCTTGGTTGTCACCATGTTGACGACCCCGGCTGCAACTCAATTCCTGTACTGCTCTTGCGTGTCTTTTCCTGCCAACATGGGAGCCTGTCCTGGGCTTCATAGGAACCTAGTCAGATGTCTTGGGCACACCAAGTCTTCGATCTCCTTATACAGAGTCTGACGGTCCTTCGTGCCATGCCCTAGAGATTAATGGTAGTGACAGTATTTAGTTTGGTGTCCTCCCTACGGGATCTTTAACGCCTTGGACTATTTTAGAAAATTTTTGTCCCTGATCTGTATCAGGATATTTGTGCGAGTATTGTTCAATGGAGTCAAGTTCAGAGGCCTATACTCCCTTTGGACACTCGGCTCAGGCCATGGCTATTTTCGGGGTTCACAGGAATGGTTGTCGTCCCCGTTCCTCTTCTTACTACCAATCGACCCTCAGGGGGTCGGTCCACACGCTCGAGATGCTTCGTTTGGTTGGCCTATTCGGCAATAATATAGGCCCGAGCTATGACTTCAACTTCTCTGAAGGTCTAAGGGCACTGGTGAGCTAGGTATTTGAAAAACTCTCCTAATTCCAGGTTGCGATGAAGGCATTCAGCTTTACCTTGTCAAAGAGCTTGTGTATTCTGCAGGCCTCAGTTGTGAACCGAGTCAATAAGCACTTCAGACTTTTATCCCACTTTTGTCAAAGGTAGACGAGGTGCCACGACTTCTCCTTCCTTCGATTGGAGGTGAAATGGCATAGGAAGCAATCAACAAGCTCATTGAACGACCAAATCGAGTTCGACTGGAGGTAGTAGAATCAGATTCGAGTGTCTCCTTTGAGAGTTGGGGGGAAGCATTGGCACATAGCGACCTCGCCTAAGCTTGGAAAGGTGAGCAATATACGAAATTAGTTCAGGTGGTCCATCGGATAAGTACTCCCGTTGTACGCGTCTAGGGTCGACATTTTAAATTTGAGGGGGAGCGGCTGCTTCTAAATGTCCATCATGAATGGTGACCTCCTCAAATCGAGGGACTATCGACCAACATCACACCTAAATACATGCCACTAGATTTTCTCCACTTTCTTCTCCATTCGAGGAGAGGACGTGTTCCTCTTAGCATCGAGTAAGGCCCTTCTCTGACGATACACGTGCGAATCATGGTGACTGCCAGCTCATAGAGACCGTATATTGCACGAGGCCTCTTCTTCGGTCGTGGGCCTCATGTTACTGCTGGAGTTGTGAGGATTCCACCGCTCTGAGCTTTCCTAGCACAACTCGTGACTTAGTAGGCCATGCGCCCGCGCCCTACTGCTCAAGACCACTTGGACCTTGGCATCATCTGGCTATGGGTTCTCCATGGACGGGTGCTTCTGTGTCTAGTTTCTTTGCCCTGAGGACGAAGTCTAAGTGACGGGGGGAGAGCCCCCAACTACTGCCCATCCATTCAAGCAAAGAACGCATAAAGCATCTACTTCATGTCTCTCACCTTGGCCGCAAGCTCCCTTACGTCGAGCTCGGGTCCCTCACTTACCTAGCTACCCACTGAGGGGTCATCATCATGGGGGCGGCATCCCTTGCCGGCACACTAACTTGCATTCTAGTGTTGACCATCATTTTGTCTGAAATATAAATGTGTTAGTTGGTAGTTAGATTTTTAAATCGTTCCCACAAATAGCGCCAATAATGCGTTTCTAAATCTAAGTTATTGTATGGATTAGGGAGCCATTAAGTCTTCTGCGTCAGGTCAAACTCAAGCAGGTCCGATCTCTATCTCTACTAACTTGAGTCTTGCACACCATAAATAACAAACAAGAGATTAGAGGATTGGACAAACTCACTCCCCGATTTATCCTCTGGTACTCAAATTAGAAATCTTTCTCAACAAATAAAAAAATATAAATAGGATACAAAAAAATACATGAATGTACTTATAATGGGGAAGGTGTGATTTTTGTAGGATTGGGTTCTGAGAATGCACTCAACGGGAAGCGGCTTGGAGAATGCACTCAGCAAGGAGCGTCTTCCAGTACTAGCGGAGGGCTAAGCTCCTGCGAGACACTCAATTAGGAGCGGCTTTGTGATCTACCAGAGGACTAGACTCCGGTGATGCACTCAACGAGGAGCGGCTTGGAGAATCGAAGAGAGAGACAGAATAAGAGTTGTGTGATCGAAAGAGAACTTGATTCTTTCTAAACTTTGTATGTCGATTTCAGATCCCTTCCTTCCCCTTTGATGGTGAAGGGAATTTGTAATGCTTCATAGTAGTGGCATTGGCGCCAAAAATCGCGACAGATGTTTTGCCACAATTCGCCGACCTGTCTCGGAGATGGTCGTGACCGACGTGTCAGTTGTCGCTTTCGATGGTAGTACGACTGCGAATGGTCCTTGTTGACATACACCTCATCGTTATGGTGAGCGATTCATCGAGGCCTACTGGTAACGACAATGGCCTGACAACAATAGTGCCTTTTTTTTATCATTGACTATGGCCACCAATGGCAAGCATATGTGTCAACAGCCTCTATGCTGGCTAGGCTAGAGGGTTTCTCCATTGTAATTGGTCATGCTGCAAGGACTACCTACTAGACCCAGCTAGTGCCTGTCTCCATCAGCCAACTATACATTGCCGCATCTAAGCCCGTCGTTTGGGTCTTTTGGGGTCCAATTCTTGCAAGGCCTTTCCTCGTCGATTAGTCAACTATACATTGCCGCATCTAAGCCCGTCGTTTGGGTCTTTTGGGGTCCAATTCTTGCAAGGCCTTTCCTCGTCGATTACTCTGGCTTGGACTTAAGCCGACTCTTAACATAGTCGAACCTACCAAATTGTAAAAATTTGACATAATAACAATATTATTTTGTTAATTTTTCGGTTGCTCCAATAAATAAAGTTATACAATTGAGATAAAACTCAGTGAATTCATAATACTACGAGAATAATATTATATAAACTTATTCATAAATTTGCTAAAAAATATCATAATAACACAAGATCATTCCCAAATTGCTAAAATATTCATCCTTTTTATTAAATAATTAGTCCTGAATCTATTAACAAATATAACTTCTCTGTTAATTAATTATTAAATAACTAATGCATCTAAATTATTAATATATAATCATAACATTTATCAATTCTATAATTTCTTACCTGCCACCGGCGGAAACGATTCACTGAATGCTACATCCACCGGAATCCTGAGCACGACGTACGTTGCCGTATGCTGACAACTCAACAAGATCCATATCACGACCTGCAGATTATCCAGACGTTAAAAGGCGAATAATTATGTAGTGATATATCCATTATTATCCGTTAGTATTTTCGAGACAGGTGATGTTTCATGTCAAGAAAATACTCATATCTAATAACAATCAATCTTTAATATTTGCATATTTAGTTTCAATGGTGAGATCGACAATGTATCTGTGGGCAACGGACAGCGTGGTTTGGAGAGTTGATAGCTAGCAACTGCCATCGACAACTAGTAGGACAAGGTCGAGCTGGGCTGTCTAGCAATCAATAGGTTGTTCGAGGCATCATTGACTGGCCATTGCTGACGAGGGGCTTGGCCGTCAATACCTAGTGACATGCAGCAATAGTCAAGGCATCAACGGGCATCAGGCCTGTGCCAATGTGTGCCGGTTGGCAAATGATAGTAGCAGCCAAAGGTATTATTGCCCGATAACTGATATATCATCACATGCCAGTCAGTGACCAGCTGTGGCAGGCATGCCATCCAACGACGGATGGTAACGGCTCGAGCCATTGTTGGCCTGTGACAAGCAGCGGGTCAAGACATTATTGGTCGCAATGGTATCATCTTCGGGAAAAACTTTCATTAATAAAGGCTAATAGTCATTATTAAATAGTGAATAAACTCTTCCATTATTGGTCGCAATGGTATCATCTTCGGGTCAAACTTTCATTAATAAAGGCTGATAGACATTATTAAATAGTGAATAAACTCTTCAAAATGACTTTTCTTTTTGAAAACACTGAAAAGTAAGAAAAATATTTTTCAATTATTTATTTTCTGACAATCAAACGAATCATAAGATTGAAAATTGCATAGAAGATCAAGGAAGAAAAAACTAAATATTCCATTATTATACCCGACCTAATTTCAACCGGCCCAAAGATTTTTTTTTTTTTTTTTTTTTTTCCAATTTTACAATCCAATGGGAAGGGAGTAATAGCAGATAGGTGACTATCTAAACAAGATTTCGATGACTTTTGAAAATGTGAAGGCCATATTTGCATTACATAATGAGAATGAAGGGTATTTCTACTAAGTATTATTTGCATATAATTTCAGTTCCTACTTTAGGCTACAAATTAGAAAAAGATGTTTGAAGGTAAGGTGACACTCAATCGAATAAGAATTTGCATAAATGAAAAAATTATGTACCATCTAATTCAAAATTTATTGACCTTACGTGATCAAAATACCTGAAACTCGACAGTAAGAACTCTTTTGAATGAGGTCAGCTTTCGACATATCGGTACGATTTCCCTTTGATCGATTCACAGTCGCCTGATAAATAGTAGCATGTGGGATGGATCAAGATACCCAAAAAAGGAAAGATCAAGGGGATAGGGAAGAACTATCAACAACCAAATGAAATAACGACCGATATGTATATGTATCCAATCCCTGATACTGCAATAAAATAATAATATGTCGTCGTATTGACGATA
Organism: Nepenthes mirabilis; assembly: GCA_025585075.1. Lineage (NCBI taxonomy): Eukaryota > Viridiplantae > Streptophyta > Magnoliopsida > Caryophyllales > Nepenthaceae > Nepenthes > Nepenthes mirabilis. The sequence goes on along the minus strand of JAODPA010081822.1, from coordinate 22,158 downwards.
AGTCAAGACATTGGCCAATATACTTAATATTGGGCGATATTTATTTATCAACTTCCATTTCATTAAAAGATAAATTGCACCTAATATATTAGATATTGATACATATCACCCAATACTACCCTAACCATAAATGAAAATATCGACTAGTATCCGATATTATCGGCCGATATGTATCAATATCGGGCCCCTTGTACCAATATTTTCTCATACAGCCGCAAAATCACAATATATTATTATATAAGTGACATATAAGTTGATATTTTTTTGTCACCTTACAATTCTTGGAATTTTTTTCTTCTAATACGTCCACAACTAAAACTAATATTTTCATCTATGGCACAATTCGATATCAATATTTTTTATCCATGACTAGTAACATATTAATGCAACAAGAGAAAAAGAAAATTATAAAAGTCAGGATGGCTCTACAGGCAAAATGCATGTCATCATCAAAAGCCACAGCATCTCAAATCACCGTTGAGTAAAAAAAAAAACAAAAAAACAAAAACAAAATCCTGAACATAGGAAGCCCAGCATAGTTGGTAAAATTAATATAATCACTAAAAACACTCATAATGAATTGTCTCTTAAAAATGTCTAAATTAAATTGTCTATATTACTGTTCTAAATTTTGACATTCACTACAATCAATGTAACACATCAGTCCATCAACATTAACTGTCCATACCAATTAAATAATACTCTTTTAGAGATTTTAAAAATAGATGAATATAATTTTTTAACCTACCCCTCAACGATCAAATTCTATTCATCATATCATCTAACAATAACTTTTTTAAAAAATATTTTTTTAGTACGAGGAGGATGTGAATCAGAGTTAAAATAAAATGTGACAAAAATTGCGCAGAGAATAACTAGCACCAAAAAAAAGAATGAGAGCACAACGAGAAGACACAAGCAAAAGGAGAAAAGAAATATGATGCAGTAGAGGATAGATAGATGTCAAAATTTGGAGTGTCCAAATTGAACATTTCTACTCATAAAATAGGAATTTTAGATTACCTAAAAAATTTAACGGTTCATTATGATATCTTTTTTAATTTGACTATTTAAATTTGAAATAAATACTTATTTAAACAAATAATGTGAGTGCTCTAAGAGTCTTCTCAAACATCCACTTGATATGAACCACACGATTATAGACCATAGGAAGATGTGTCCAAGAATCCACTGACAATTAATAAGGATGTGAAAGACATTTTGTGAGCTAAGGCACTAAGACCTCATATTGTTTGAGGCGCTAGGCACTATGTCATGTGCTTGCCGAATACAAATGAAGCACTAATTGAAATATAAGTATATGTTTATTAGGTGTGTAAAAAAAATATTAATCAAAACTTAAGCAACTGAAATAAATAATAAATATCCATATATAAAATAAGTATTAAACCATTACATACAATACAATAAATAAAAATACTAATTTTTAATATGTATCTTCTAATGCATGCATAAGCCTAAGATACTCTAGTTCTAATCATCATCATCTGTCACATCATCCTCATCACCATTATCATCATCATCAAATAAGCTCTCATCAAATCCACCATAAAATTTGTAACCATCAATCTTTTTTATTTCCTATCAACCTCTTCCTCCTCTACTCTTATTGCTCTAGAATAAGGCTTTACACCCACTCTCTAGAACTCAAAACCTTCACTTTTGCCTTTGCTCAAGATGTCGCTCGCAACCTCAACTAACAGCAAAGATTGACAAATATGGTAATTTTGTGTAGTGCAAATGAAATGTTGAGAAAGGTTGTGTTGTGCGAATTATGGTGATAAAAGGAAAATACATTTAAAAGAAATATAAAATTATAAATTTTTTAAAAAGTAAAGAATATTTTAGAAAAACTAAAAAACATTTAAAAAAAAACAGGTGACTGATCTTCAGTTGCCTTCAAGTGTTCGACTAGATGAACGTCTTACCATTTTGTCTCACCTAGATATGGGTCAGGTGCCTGTGCCTCATCTCGCATTGCCTTGGCGCCTAGATGAGCACCCGAAACAACTTTTATGACACTGGTACGGATGCATCAATTCAGTGCTATCTCATCTCCCAAATTAGCTTTCATACAAACTATATTTGCTTTTGACCTTCACTTTACTCTTAACGGAACCCATGTCAGGGCTTTGATATTTAGACATGGTGTAATGCCATTAATGAAAATACCACTACCAATATGGACATCTGCATCAATCATAACCATATCAATATCTGACTTTTTAGACAATATGTGCCGATATCTAATATATTGAAAATAAAAAATTTCTAAACGTTATAAGTTGATAGAGCTATATCAGCTAATATTTAAAATATCGGCTAATATATCACAACATATAGCCAATTCATCAATTTCATGACATTGTTATTGTATAAAAAATTGATATTAGAGAGCCCAATACATATACACTATAGTCAAACCTATGTCTATGATTTTTAGTTTTTCACAATCGCATCTGATAATAAGTCACCCGCAGTCAAATCCGGAGAGTTTTCACTTATTGACTAAATTTTATAGGCATAAGAATTTCTCAACTAATCCTTTTATAAACTATGATACTGCCAGATAATGATCAGCATAAGGCCACAATTTTTCCAAGACACATAATCTGTCAAAGGCTAGCATGTCGAAATGAAAAATTCTAGCTCGAATGTCAGCTCATTTCTTACAACGCAATTGCAACATTCAAAAACTTTTAAGAATCGCAAAATAATAGAAAAATATCAGACGATATATTGACCAAATACCAGACAAATTGGCTGATATTTTAAATATCGACTAATATATCGCATTCATGATATAAAATATTAGTATTGGTTTCAGTGTTGGTTATGATAATATCGATATTGGATACATCAGACAATACGTATCAGTATCAGATATATTGGACCGAAAAAAAAATCTAAAAGCCGTCAATTGATAGAATTATATCGGCCTATATATTGGTTATATTGGCCGACACATAAACAGATTATGATAGTGGGAAAAATCGATATCGGGCGGTTGATACCAATATGTATTGGTTAATATTTCCATCAACAATCGCAATATATTACATATCACGATATTGTCAAGTATTGAGAAATACCGGTATCAGAAGATCTCGATACCATTACATATATATTTCAAATATCGACTATCATTTATTGACATTATCCTTGTAAAAGTTCCCTTCTCCCCTCCCCGCTGTGCAAAATATGTCATAGTGAAATTCGCTTCATGTTCCCTCATGAAGGATATAATGTATAGAAATGCAATTAGCATAAAACAGATGTTCATAGTTCTTACTCATCAAATAAACAGAAAGCACGACGGCACTTCTAAGTCCCTCTAAATGAGCCCTAGTATACAAATACAGTTTCACCATTCTGCTCATCCAATACAACATCTTCTAAGTAAAAACACCTTCATATTATTAATGCAAATATCTACCAGTATATATTGGTATTGGAAGCTCCGATATTAATATTTCACGACATTACAACAATATTATCATATATTGTTGTATCAATGATATGTAAAATATCGGCTCACATGATAAATATTTGTCTAACACAGTCAATGTATCAATTTATACAGTAATATTAGCTTATAATTTTTTAGAAATTAATAGATCCAATATCGACTCGTATTTTTCAACATGTTCGATATCGATATAGCTACTAGCGATACCGATATTTTTATTTATACTTCATATCATTCTCTATTAACACACTCCCTTTTTTCTGCCTCTAGCATCAATCAAAACATAATTCTTCCCAAAATAGCGCTATGTTTTAATTGTTCAAATAACCTATACCATCCATCCCTAATTTTTTTCTGTATTATTTTCAATTGGCTATAGACATATTCAATTTTGGCCTTTTAGATTGACCCCACTCAACCATCGTAATATTTCTCAACTATAGAGCACTTGCTTGTTTGAACATGTTGCTTTTCTCTGCAATGAAGTAGTGCATTTAATAGCTATCTTATAAAATTTTCCTTTCAGATTTAGATTTAGAGGTCTCTTTAGATCACCAAGTAACCCTCAATACATTTCTCCATTCAAATTGACTAGCATTAATTGTGTGAATTATGATGTAGTCAATATTTTCATTTTCTTGAACTATAAATACAATTGTTTTAGATTTCTCTTAAATCATTAATCCATGTAGAATTATCAAAATCATTTCACATACTTTTTTTGTCCTGCTTATCTTATGCCCATTAGATTCTAAGCCTTTGTCCAGGATCTAACTTAGCTTCCACTACTTAGCCCCCAAAAAAAAAATACACTTCACTACTACTCCTACTCAAGCTGCATCTATCAAAATCATATCATCCACAAACAACATATAATCAAGGCACCTCAAATTAAATATGCTCAGACGTTCTTCTAAACTAAGCAAATAGATAATGCTCAAAATTGAGCCTCGATGCACTCCAATTATAATTGGGAAATGCTCAATTTCCTCAACAATTCTAGCACTAATCATCACTCCCACATACACATCCTTAATGCCATTAATATATTTTCTGTCAATTTCTTTCTTTTTCAATGCCACATAAGACTTCTTTTCAATACCTTTTCATAAATATTCTTTAAATCTATAAAAAGCTATACGTAGATCTCTTTTCTTTTCCCTAAATTTTTCCATTCTTAATAAATGTATACTTTAAACGATTGATCATACTGGCATGAAAACCAAATAAATTTTAGACATATCTATATCTTCTCTACGTCTTTTCCAATATGTAGTTAACATAATTTTAAATATCTCCATTTTTTATGTATAGGCACTAAAATATTTATCCTCCACTCATCTTTCACTCTTTTAGTTCTCAAAATCATTAGGAATAAACTATCTATTCAAATCACCCCACAATTTCCAAACTAATTTCAAATCACCCCACAATCTCCTGGCTACGTATTTCCAAAATTCAAAACATGCATCATATAGCCCTCTCAAATAACAATTATTCATCTTGTTGAATTCTAATTGTATAAATATGCCCAGAAATTTCAATCTTCTTAACCTTACTAACTTCTAGATTTAGGACTTCAAAATTAATTTCGTTGAATAGCTTAGTGAAATAATTCAGCAAACTTTCTTTCAAATCATCATTCATGCACTATTATTTTCACCTTTTATGCAAGTAATGTTACAACATCCCTGCTGCTCATTTCTCTCATTTTAGTCAGTTTGTACATGTCTTTCATCACTTCTTTGGTTTTTAACCTGATCTACAACTCTTTATAAGCTCTAAACATAATATATTTGCTCTCTTTGCCATGTTTAGCCTCTTTGTATTTTGGAAGCTTCTATTAATCCTTGACTATCGGCATGTCTTATAAAATTCTCATTTCATCTTCATTGCCTCTTGGACATACTCGGCCCACCATCAACTTTACTTTGACAAAGCTTTCTCATTTGAATTCTCCTTAGATATGTAAACTAAGTATTAAAATATTCTACAGTAGAGAAACAGATCCTGTACCTGTAAAACTTGGCAATTCTCCAGTGTGCTCTTTCCCCCCTGAAATTCATGAAGTTCAAAAGACTATGTGAAGCATGTTTACAAATCATAATCACTGATTGTGCTCAGTTACGTGTTAAATAATGTCATACTTAATGAAAATAAAAAAAAAAAAAAAAATTCATGACCAGCTATTTAAAGGCAAGAAATTAAATCCCAAGAATAGTAACTCAAAAAAGGCTATCAAAAATGTCAACTGGTAAAGCCCAAGCTCCATGTACAATTACACTTTGTATCAATCAGCAATTTGAAAATTGAGATCAACTTTGATGCCAACTCACTATTGACAACATGATTCAACAAACTTAATCATGTTCATGTCACAGAAAATCCCAACAACTGAGTTTAATCCAGGACAAAAGAAAAAGTCTGCAAGTGTTAAAAGGATAACAGGGGACTAGAGAGAAGGTACATATGAGTTTTGAGCTTTGGTGCTAACCTATCATCCATGGATGACGAAGGAGATGATGATCAATATTAATCCCGAGAAGAGGTATAGCAACAGTGAAAAAGCCTCTAGACCAGAAACCCCTGCAACACCTAATGCTCTTATATTCATTAAGCCTTTGAGCTACTACAGAACATATTGACATAAAAACCCAAACATTGTCATTAGAAAATGGGTTCTCCAAATTTTTCTCCACACGAACACACACTATGGTCATAAGGAAACACACAAAAAATGGTACTCTGGATTTTTCTCCATAAAATTGGGTAGGGTTGAAACTCTGGGAGAATACAAATAATTCAAAGTAAACTACACAACATATAAAATAATGGGACAAAAAAAAAATGTGCTTTCAGACGTGTCTCTATAAATTAAGACCAGGTCAAAGAGTGGGAGGATCCAAGGAATTGAAAATGTATTAATAAGTTCATAATCCTTCCTAATTTAAGGGAGTGAGTCAGGTTTCTTGCATGAGGCTATCGGTGATTTTTATAGGCACAAAACATGATGGGAGATCAACTTCGGTGAGGGCATAACAAGGTAGACGTAAGAAACCTGTGGCTAGATTGAACCTTTGCAATGGAAATGCCCTCTTACCTCTTCCAAGGCAAGACGTACTCCTAACAAACTGAAATAGCTGCAAGCTTTGCAACAAAAGTGAAGGGAGTTGTACTAACCGCATGCATCTCCATATGTTAGACTCATTTATTGTCCAAAATTTCTGCTACTTTCTAATTTGAAGGGTCCAAGTGTTATACCTATGGCTGAGTATGTTGCGAACTCGTCGATCCATCTTTGGAAGCTCCCTCCCGAATATACGGGGCTCACTAATTTTCCTTGGCAGCCGTGATACCTCGGATATACTTCCAGTCAATCACCCGGTTGCTAGAAGGAGCTTATGGACTATCTTAATATTTTATTTCTGCTTATTGTGTTACTTTATTAAGCATCTTCTGTAGCATTAGTTTGTTAGGAGATTGTAATTGGGTTGTTAGGATGGGTTGCTTGTTATGTTCCTGGGTTACAATTTCATCCCCTTGTTATGCTCAATACTGTGGCTATAACCGAAAGGGGGGGTGTCAATGGAAGGAATATAGGAGCTTTTCATTTCCTCTCTCTCTCTCTCTTCCCCCCTCCCTCCCTCATTCTCTCACTCTCATTCTCTCTGCTTTTCCCCTCTTTTTCCCGTGTCCTCTGCTCGAACTCCCCTCTCTTCAGCAATTTCACCGTCTCACCGTCGATTTATAGGGTGCGGCCATAGAGCACATATTATTTGGTGCTCTCATTGAGACCTCGACAGAGGAGACGATGGCCGAAAAGCGAGCACGTCAAGTGCTCGAAGCCTCCATTTCCAGGCTATCAAAGGAGATAACGGATGTTGCGGCAATCATTCGGCAACATGCAGCAAGACTCGCCGTTCTGACTTCCACAACCAAGCATCTTCAACAATCCATCACTAACATCATTCCACCGTTCGACACCATTGAACTACACCCTAGCGTCACAGCAATGCCGAAAGAGTTACAGGAGTGGAGAGCGACCGTACAACAACCCGTATCAAGTATCGCCTCTAACCTTTCTACCATTGAGCAATTTCCAAAATCCCTCACTGCACATTGTCCTCCATTGTCTCAAGACAAGAAACAACCGCCTCACGTCGTCAATCTGCCGTTTCCATACCTTAATTCGTTTTTGACACCTTCGATTGCATCCCCTAATTTCCGAATCGCTAAGCCACCTACCGTCACAACTGTACAAAATTTCCCTCCTCCACACAGCCTTTCACCCAATCTGTTGATTGAGAAATTGAATCCGGCAGAATTGGTATTGGACAGAGAATGTGGCCAGCTTCTTGTTCCAGTTACAAAGGCCGACACCGACAAACAAGAATCCCCAACAGATCCGTTTCCAGAGACGGTTCCTCAACCACTTCCTATGCTAAAGAATGTGCGCTTGCTACCTTCAGCATTGGGTACTCCCAGCAAACAGACAGATAATTATTGTTGTCAAACCCTTCGTGCAAGTGTCACCATCACACATGGAGGGGTTCCTGTTCCTCTCAGGTTGAGAGAGGATGCAAATTTCCCAGGTCTCCGATTCATTGAGGCTATGGCTCTTGAAACACTGAAGGAGATAGGTAAAGTAGGCCTTAAAATGCATCTTGTCAAGGAAGGTGAAGGCAGGGCCACTATGGAAAAAACTGATGTGATTGAAGTGCATCATACCGAAATTTTGCTTGATGGCACAAGGTTCACTTCCAGCCGTGATAGGGGGATGCCTTTCAAATTCACTCTTGAACAAGGTCAAGTTATTAAGGGATGGGACCCGGGTATCAAGACGATGAAGAAAGGTGAAACTACCATCTTCACCATTCCTCCAGAGCTGGCTTATGGTGAATCTGATTATCCTCTAGCTATTCCCCCAAATGTGGCTCTCCAATTTGATGTGGGAAAGGTAATGCGGTCAGTAAAGCCACAACACATATTTGCCGAAAAGGGAAAACCAACCTCTGGTAATGAGTGTGCAGTGCTTTCTGCTGTTTCACTTCAGCTACCTCTTGAAGTGGTTATCAAGGTAAAAGTTATTGAGAAGATCTTGAAGGAAACGGAAGGATATGACTGGCCTAATGATGGAGCTGTGGTGCAAGTGAAATTGATTGGGAAAGTACAAGGTGGTACTGTTTTTGTGAGGAAAGGCCATGGTGAGGGAGCTGAGCTATTTGGGTTCAAGACTAACGAAAAGCAAGCCATCGAGGGGCTAGACCTAGCTGTAATGGCAAAAAAAAAGGAGAGGTGGCCCTTTTGACAATAGCACTTGAATATGCCTTTGGCTCTTCAGGGTTCTAGCATGAGCTGGCAGTGGGTCCTCATAACTCCACCGTTTACTATGAAGTCGAGCAATTTAAAGCCTACGGCGCTCTCTTGTGTATGCTCTTAGAACACCAATCTCTTCACACACCTCATCACAGAAGCACCCACAATCACCATGTCATTCTCTGTGCCACTACCAAAGTTCTCACTGTGCAATTGAGATGGGAAGCAGATGTCAAATCCTCCATTGCAACAACCTGTAAGGTTGTGTTCCACCTGGTTCACGTGGTTGCTCGCCTCAACCCATCAACACTCCTTGACCGTCTCAGCTATGTCGATTGTGACATAAACCCAACCATAGCTACAGGGAACCCAGCTCTCATGAGCTGTGCCAATTACAAGAGAAATGAGTGCCTTGGAGTCCTAACCACAGATAGTGCTGATTTTGGCTTGGGTAACAAAGCTGACCCATTGGTAGACTCCATTGCTGGGATTAATTGGTGGTCTCTCAACTTCTAACAGGCAGTGCTCTATGTTTTACAGGTCTGGATAGCCCTTATGTTAGTGGCAAGGACAGCCATAGAACTTGACCAGCACTTGACCAGCAGGACATTGCCTCAGCGGGTCAAGTCGAAGCCGTTTGAGTTCGTGTCTATGTTGGGACTACCGAGAAGCCATGCACTCACTTTAGTGACAGTTTGATCACCTTAACTGAACTTCGACAAAAGCAGGACCAGTCGGAGAAGGGGCTGCTCGAGTTCGGCCTGAAGAGGGACAGCGGCATTATTGAGGAGTTCTGTGCCCCGCACTGCGCAGCACCATGCATAGCCTTGGAGGGGTGTGTGTGGTTGTTCACGAGTATGGGTTCGAACGTCGACCTTTCTGATAGAGACAGCAACACACCGCTCATACTGGTAGTAAGAGATGGCCCCGGATGGGTGTGTGAGCGCTTAATTTTACACCAAGGTCACTGCAATGTTACAGACTCAAAATGAGACGTTGCCCTTCTGCATGTAAGGAAACACGGTGGGAGGAGCACCTACGTCGAATGTGTTCCTCTGGACATGCTTCCGCTAATGATGGGGCTCGACAATTTCATAGTGGTGCCATGTTGTCAGACTTCTCTTTCGTTCAATTTTGAGGACAAGATTCTTTTAATGGGAACAGCAATGTTGCGAACTCGTCGATCCATCTTTGGAAGCTCCCTCCCAAATATACGGGGCTCACTAATTTTCCTTGGCAGCCGTGATACCTCAGATATACTTCCAGCCAATCACCCGGTTGCCAGAAGGAGCTTATGGACTATATTTATATTTTATTTCTGCTTATTATGTTACGTTATTAAGCATCTTCTGTGGCATTAGTTTGTTAGGAGGTTGTAATTGGGTTGTTAGAGTGGGTTGCTTGTTATGTTCCTAGGTTACAATTTCATCCCCATGTTATGCTCAGTATTGTGGCTATAACCGGAAGGGGTGTCAATGGAAGGAATATAGGAGCTTTTCATTTCCTCTCTCTCTCTCTCTCTCTCTCTCTCTCTCTCTCCCCCTCCCTCACTCTCTCACTCTCACTCTCTGCTTTTCCCCTCTTTTTTCCCTGTGTCCTCTGCTCGAACTCCCCTCTTTTCAGCAATTTCAACGTCTCACCGTCGATTTACAGGGTGCAGCCATGGAGCACGTATCAAAGTAGTTCAGGGGTAGGTGAAGGGTCAAAAATGTTATTAAATTCCTAGGAAGCAAAGACGCCTCTAGCGTGCCGTGGAGGTGTCCAACATTAATCAGATACAACACTTTCCGAACACTCTCTAATGAGTGTTTGACACTATACAACATTGGATATCGCTATTTTTCCAAGTTAATTTGAACATATTAGGGACGAGTTTGGGCATAACAAGGACATACTTGGGGGACGTTTGAGCTAATTTTAATTTTCAAAACAAGAACGAAGACATGTTAAAAATTGATAAGAATTGAAGCCTCCTGTTAATTAGCAAAATCTTTCAAAAAATAAGACTGAGATGAGAGAAACAAGCACTACTTGTTTCCATTTATAGTCCACTGAAGAGAGTGAGAAGCTCCTGACAAAGAAAATAAGGGACAAGGAGTGAAGCAAACTCATGAGGATGGCCATTGAAAGAAGTTCAATAGTAGCTAATTTTATGATGCAGCATACGCCAAGTGTTGTTCTCTCAGCATAAATGTATTCTCTTGTGTGTTATAAAATGAACCCTGTTTATCATTCTCATGATCCATTTAGTTGTGAAATTTTGTGTATGCCTTATCTCTGTGGTGTTGAATTGTTACTACTCTATGTATGTCTCTCATTTTATGTGTCTGTGTGTTTTCACCTTCTCTTTATCGTTCTCTCTCTTGTTAGAAAAGAGGCTCAAGTACGACTTATATCATAGCTCTCTCTGCCGAGTTATAGATGGTTGATTAGTTGATTAGGTTCTTGGCTTTTTAGTGTATTCCATTGTGAACAATAATGAACCTCAACAATGTGTTTGTTTTTTTGGTTGTGAACAATAACAACTATTTATCTTGAATGTCCATAACTATTTTTCCTTTGGTAAATTGTTCATTTAAAAACTTCTTTTTTATAACTAAATACCGTAGGGCAATTAGAAATTGTAAAGTAAATATTAGTTGGTAGTTTTGCATAAAATCCCATTAGACAAGTAATATTCTCATAATTATAAAAACTATTTTAACATTCCAAATGTTGTGACCTAGATCTTAGAAAAACAATGTATCACAGAGTCGGTGTCATTTCATATCCATGCCATATTTCCATGTCCATGCTTCTTAGATGGCCTCACACACCCTACATTCTCTAAAATCAGCCTCAATTGCATTACATTTAAGGAACCAGCTAGTGTTTCCTTGTGCCCTATCAAGCTCACAACTTATGCTTGGAACATCCATCTTGGTTATTTCCCAAGTGAAGAACAAACCCCCTACTTCTGACATCACCCAACTTTGTTAAAACAAAACAATTAGCTATTTCATCACCTTCACTAATTGAATTGAAACCCATGATGAGCCACCCTGATCTTCTTCTGTCAACACTGAACTGAATCACTTGAGCACAAACCTCATCGTTGGCATACCTTACCAGAGGTCCGTTCGCTAGATTAAGATAGACAGTGGGTCGTTTAGTCAATACCTTGTGTGAAGGCTCCATAATGTATTCAATGGTCCTCTACTTAATCTTTATAGGAGAGATAAAGTCCTTGTCATATTTGTTTTAGGAATAGTGAACTTGGAAAGATACAACAACGACTACATCTTTCGCTTCCCTCACACAAGGTCTGCTTACTATTGGAATAAATAGAGTCTTCCAGTTGCTTCCTGAAGTGCATACCCCCCTTGATGCTTTTTGGCTAAGAAGAGCCCACCAATTGTCTATTCCCTCTCTCCTACTAAGAGAGTTCTTTCCATGTGTATAGTTAATTTAATCTTATAGTTTATTTCTGTCGGGGATAGTTCAATCTTTCCATAAAAATGAAAAGAAGTTCCTTCTTTTCTTCCTTTAGTTAGATTGTGGTTTATAGTACGTGATTGTCTGATATCACCTATTATAATTTCTCAAAAAGCCATTATAATACTCACATTTATCTCTGCTCGGGCACCTTCCGTGGAAGAATAATATTATTCTCAAGGTAAAATACTAGAATTCCTTTTATTTCCTGGAGCCTTCTCTTCTACGGGATGAGCAAACAATGAACTGCCAGAAGCTATAGCAGAGATAAACAACTGCCCCACATTAAGAGGAGACAGGCTATATGGGACAAGGGGCCCTACATAGCTTAATTAAGTCCAAGGCCCTGAGGGAATCAAACTAAGAAATAGACAGATAAGACCAAAAGTCTTCTTCTATGTCTACCTAGTATCCAAGAAGGACAATTGATTATACTATGAGGTTGGCTCCATATCCTAACTTCCTCCTTGAGGCAATAAAAAGGCTAAGATGATGACAACCACTACTAAAAAGTTTTTCTTTTAGTGTAACCATCACCTAGACAGTCAGAAAGAGCTAGATGCTCTTTTCTCTTAGTACTTTCCACTTGCCAGAGTTATGGTTGTTCTAGCCTTATAGAAAGACAACGTTTGATGAATAGAAGATATTCTATAAGATTTTGCTATAGTATGGCCACAATTGAGACTCCATAATGAGAGGAGAGGACATAGTCTGGCAACTAAGTTTTGGCTAATTATGTGGCCCAGAAGCAGGAGTAATTAGGTGGTCAGGGACCAACTTAATCCCTACCAGCTTTCTTTCAGTAATAAGAAACATTAAAGGAAGCTTTCTGTCTTATTCTAACTTATTAAATGAAAAAAATGTATTTTTTATGGTTTATGAATAAAGATTCCACTTGTAGATAATATACAGAATATATCTGAATTGGATGGAGCAAAGAAAGTAGCAGAATTCAAATAAGAGACTATGATGTGGCTTGTGTTAGACATAGCATGCCGAGTAAGCAAACCATATTGGTTATGATGGGCTATTATTATGTAGAGTCATATTTAATTATTATTAGAATATATTTATATTTATCGTATTTTTTTTATATAATAAAATCTCTAGATTTGAGCAATGGAACTTGAGAATCATATGAGATCATGTTTTCAGCTCTTGGTTGAAAACTTGGATCTTAGATATTTTAGATCATTAGATTAGTAAGATGAGATAATAGTGACCTAATATTAGCCTTCTAAAAGGATGAGGTCACTTGTATAGTCTACATCATAGCGAATCTGCATGTGTTCATTAGATAATGAGTTTCTAATTGACTCAAACAAATGACACTAATATAGAAGCTTTATTCCAGGTCAAACAAGAGTATTTTCATAAAAATTGTACAAGCAATCCTTAGACTAGAGACACATTCTTATATCATGCGCGTATCATTGTATTATTGGTATTACTAATATGTGTTTGATGATTGGATATATGGAGAAAATTATTAAGTACAATTAAAAACACGTGGAGATAGAAGAGTAATCAACAAAAAGCCATCCCTCATAGCAAACGGAGAGATGTTTGGTTTGTTTAAATTTATTCAACATCATAATGTGATGAATAAATTAAATAATGTTGACATTTTTTCATATCCTAAATTTATTCATGACATAGGATGATGGAAGGATTGAATTTGTATAGTAACTTTTATAGAAAGGTTCAATAAAAGGATTGTCATTTGTTCACATCATCTAAGCAATCACAGTATACTACTAATTGTTACTCATGATTTATAAAAACTCTTAATTAATTATAATGAATGATTAATTTAAGGAGAATTAAAAGAGTAGTTAATTTGTGTCTAAAAGGATATTTTAGTCAGTCAAATAAGATTTGTCATTTTCTACTACCAGCTACAGCTTGATTTTAACTAGTTATTTCTTGAAATTATATTGATTAAATGTTAACTATGTAAGAGGTGGAATGAAAATATATGTGCCCCTTTAATGACACTATTATTGCCCCCCTTTAATGGCCCCTTTCTTAAAAAGTAAGGAAATGGGGAGCAATTAAATGCGGGAGCCAATCAGCTCCATGGCAAGAAAACGAAAAAAGGCATGGTTGGCAGACGAGAGGGATGAAGTAGATATGAGGGGAGCCAATCCCCTCAGCCTCTTTCTTCTCTCTCAAATTTGCACTCTTTCAATTATATTTTTCTTCACCTAATTTGATTGAGTGATAGAAAAATTAACTAAGTGTTGATATGATATTTTTCTATATCATCAGGTGATATAAGAGTGATAGAAAAAATTATCAAAGTGTAGATGTGATTTTTTCTACATTTTTAAGCGTCGATAAATTGACAGAAAAATTATCCAAGTGTTGGTACAAATTTCCTAATATTCTAAGTGTCATAAGAAAATTCAAATGAATGTTAATTCATAATATAATTCAAATGAATGCTAATACTTATAATTTGGGGACAAATTTTGTTGCTAAATGATTGTGAAAACTAGTAAGTTTAAATGCAATAAGCCTATAATAGATATGTAGATACTATAGAAACTAAACACTTATACAGTTAGCCATCATTAATTTAAACAATACGTTTATATGTTATAGAAATTTAATCCTACATTACATTACTATAAAGATCGAATCGTTGTATTTTATATGTCATGTTAATCGATTAAAGAAAGATCCTAGCATTGAAAATAAAAGATTTTTGAAATTCCATTAAGCTTCAAACATTGATTTCATCACAGCATGCTTGATAGGAATAGCGCGCTAGTTGGGAATAGATACCCTTAATTATTTAGCATGAATTTTGGGCATAGAAGATCCAAGATTTAATCTTTCAATTTAGTATTGTGCATTCCTTATTCTTCTAGTTATTCTATTATAGGTAGGTCAAGTCCTTATCTTACTCATTCTAGGTATAGCAGACTTAGAAAAACTACAACAACTTCATTGTTTGCATCACTTGTCAAGATCCACTCCTTGTTGGAATACATTGAGTCTTTCAGTTACATCCTAATGTGCAAACTACTTAACGCTTTTTGAGCTAACAGGAGCCTGCAAGTCATTTGTTCCCTCTCTCTAACTTAGGAAACTTCTTCCAGGAAAGTTCTTCCAGACTTTGTGGGTAGTTTAATCTAATAGTTTTTTTCCCCTCCAGACCCATGTCGTAATACTCTTTGTTGATAATTCAGACATTTTGAAGACATGCACGAATGCATTTAGGACATCCCAGTACATTCAAACATGTCTAGGACACGCTATACTAGGAACACATTTAGGACAAGTTGGAAACAAACTCGGACATGTTCGACATGTTTACGACACACTAGAACATGTTTAGAACAAGATGGGGCATGTTTGGATAAGTATAGGCTCATCTTTCAATTCTAAAAATGAAGAATATTTGACAAAAACTTAAGTATTGAGGCTACTTAGTGGTTAGCAAAAAAATTACAACACAAGACTGAGATGAAATAAACGAACACCACTAGTTCCATTTACAATCAATTAAGGAGAGAGAAAAATGCTTAGGAGAGAAGAGAAGGGAATGACAGTGAAGTGAACTCATGGCTGTGGCTAGTGGTTCTGGTAGCCAGGTAGATTTGGAGGAGCTCCCATCGGCGGCTAGTAACAGAGGTTTGATAATTTCTTACCTCTCTAGTTGTTCTTTGATGATAAATCAATTATACTGTGTTCTAAACAAATCTCAAACTCTATTTTTTGTTTTCTTCTTCTATTTTCTTGTTGATTAGTATACATATGCCTTGACTATATGGATATGGAATTATCGCTACAATATTTATGTGCCTAGTTCTGCAGTAAAATCATGGTTTGAATACTTTCTTGTGTTGCTTGTTTTGGCCATCATTGTATTTGCTTTCTAGCTTAAAAGGTTGGATTAAGCCTATCTTATGCCCAAACTCTCTCTAGTTGGAAAAGGGGCTTTAAGCCCATTTTAAATCGTAGTTGGATGTTTTGTTGATTTGTTGTCTCCTTTTTATTTTTCAGTCTGCTATAAATAGTAACAGACCTGACTTTTTTCTTTTTTCTTTTTTTGTTCTCTACATGTCTTTTCTTTTTTTTTTCTTTTTNAGTAACAGACCTGACTTTTTTCTTTTTTCTTTTTTTGTTCTCTACATGTCTTTTCTTTTTTTTTTCTTTTTTTCACATCCTTGGCTCTTTTTGTTTAGTATATTGCTCGTTTAAGCTTCTTTTCTCATAACTAGTTAAATTGTGGCAATTAGAAAGCCCAAATTGGAGAGTTGGTTGTTAATTTAAGGTAAAGTATCATTGTTGACCAATTACACTCTCAAAACTATATAAAAACTGAATTTTACTTAATGTGTCACTAACGAGCCGTATACTAATCTTTAGAAAAATAATGCGTTGTTGTGTGGGTATCATGTTGAATCTGTATCCATACCTTCTAGTAGTGCAATAGTGTTAAAAGCATAAATAATACACAAATTGCGACAAAACAACAAATCAACAGCCTCCACTTAGCAATGCGCCGAAGACAAGACCCATCACGTGCCTCACATTCAGCACAAACTTGTCCCAAAGAATCAAATTCTAGAATTACTTGCAAAGAAGTAATTGTTAAAGCAACCCTATTCACATGCACAATATGAAGTGTTCTTTGAAGCTGTGAGCCTTTAATCAAGACTCCACACACAAGAACTCCTGGCAAAATCAATTTATTCTTGGGAATAGAGCACCTTATTTATTTTTGTTTACTAAGTTTACTAAAATGTCTAATATTCTGTAGCCACCTCTATAGTCAAATAATTCAGGACAACGGCTAACCAGGCTAAAGGCCCCTCCAATAATAAAAACCCAGCATTCCTTCTGTTGCGTCCTCGGATCTTACGCACTTGTATGGACGGGAACTTGGCTGAGTCCGCGACCGTTTTCGTTCAAGACCCGTGCAACACAAAGAGTGAAATGTATGTTTGAGGATGAGGACACGATTTGGTGATGAGAAGTTAGAGAGTACGAAGACGTAGGCACATAGAATTTTTACGTGGAAAACCTTCCGTAAATTAAAAGGGAAAACCACAAAACTTTAGTCCGAGAACTAGTTTTACTATGCTGTTGGAGATTACAAAGAGATTACAAAGTGTGCTCAAGTCCTTCTCTTTCTTATTTTTCTCTCTATATCAGCTAAGCAAGAGTAAAAATGCTGGATCCTTTGTTAGGTGCACAGTTAATATATTTATAGTGGTTGAGCCATCCTTTGAGAGTTGTCCACGTGGTGCTGGCATGTGCAGGAAGCCAGCCACCAACTCCACCAATCCAGTCCTCTGTACCAGGGATGTTGCGTGCACGCTAGATGATCTCCAATGATGTCACATCTGCAGTAACCGGACGTGTGTTGCAGGCCATCATTCCTCTGGTAGTCTAATAGGGTCAGCAACCAAATCTCTTAGCATGCCGCCTTTGCAGGTATGGTGACGTCCATGACCTATATTGAGTTTGTGGGCCCCAGTGGGCTTTAAGTCCACTACGCCACGTGGGCTGGCCCCTGGTACCTGAACCTTTTGGGCCTCTTGGGCCAGGGTCCAACTCCAAGGGAATGGATCCTTCAAGTGGGCCTAGAGTATCAATACCCATCACCTTCCATCAAGAATCTCACAAGTAGACTCATCTATCTCTAGTAGTTTTCTAGCCTCTCCTGAGTCTAACTTATTTGGACATCCTTTTTGAATCCCCATTGCCAATATATTTTTGAAGACAATACTCAAATCACTCTATTTTCTCAGAAGTCAGTATTTTTGTTCTTCATTTCCCCTTACATCAAAATGTCTTTTGGTAAGCAAATTTCTTTCTTTCTCTTCTTATATTAGAATGTCTGAGTAGTGGATATAGCTCATATAAAGAAAAAAGGTCTTGAAATGGAAAACAGGTCTTCCAAAATGAAGACTGCTTGTACTACTGTCTAAACAAAGCAAATATCATACAGAGAAAGGCAAATGACACTAGCTAACCAACTGAGCCGTCAGCGTGCCATTAAGAGCTGTTTCCCACTTCTTGTTTGGATGAGCGAAGACAGCAAGTCACAAGATCAATCCATTGAGTACGATTGATTGGATGATGGAGGAATCCGTGAAAGCAAGGTAGACGCCTTCTTTGACATTGGAAAATTCCATGCCAACATCAAATTTCCCTTTCATGCAACTAAAAAAGGAATACCCAACCTCCATGCCAACATCGGATTTTTACTCAATTGTTTTCAATTTGTTCAGTAACAGGCTTTAGCACCCTTCTTTGGCTCCACAGAAAGATTCTTCATCATAATGTTTCAACTTCACAAATTTCTGATGAAATTACACAGCCACTAGTGCATCATTGCATAAGAGATACTTCAACATTTAGGATTTTAGCATGGCACTTCCAAGAAACTCCCTATTACACTGACCTCCACCAAGCCCTTGCTTATGAAATATTTGCTGGCCGCAAGCTCAGCAGCACAAATAGGTATGCCTTCCTTGCTATAATATTAGCTCACAGCCCCACTATATAATAGATACTAAGTGCTGTCTGCCTCCTCACTGGAGCTTATGTCCAACAGGCTGCTGGATCTAAAAGTTCAAGGGACCAAAGCCCACAATGGAGCAAAGGCACAATGCACTAGTTTTCCTCTTCATTTGGGAGTTGCAGGACTGTTCAGAAAATGTAGTATTTACAATTATCATTTAATTATTTGAAGTTTGAGTTACTTTAGTAAACACGGGTTAGAGTTACTCTATAAATTCTCATAGCACTCTTTATTTCAATATTGGTATTGAATTGAGTATGGCCGTAGGCTTATCCAGATAACGAGGGATCCATAGTCTATACTTAAGCTCCTGCTACACCGATGAGTAGATAGACAGTGCTTAGTAGTTAGGGCATACAATATTCTCTAATTTTTTTATGCAAATTATTGTAATCAATCTATAATGTTAACTTGCGTTGCCTGGATTGGATCACAACTAGATTGAGCTATTAATCAATACACTCCAAGATTCTATGATATATCCAGGGGCAAGCTATGTGAAATAGAATTCCAAAAGTCCACAAAAAGACTATTTTTAATTGTCCAAAGTGAGAAGCAAAAATTTCCTCCCTCTGTTTGTCTTCTTCTTGCCACTTTTCTTGTCCATCCCACGTTGCACTACTTATAGATTCCTTTGCTGGTATCTAAACGTCACTTGCCAATGCTATTTCTTTCCGTGAAATCTTTTCCAGCCAATCAACTAAATATAATTCCTAAACTTTTTTTAGGTAGTAGTTGACTATATCACTCTCTTCATGAGTGCAATTTTAGTTTAGAAATTTTTATCCACAAAGGAAGCAATCTAGTGTCTTCGTATTTGGGAAAAAAAATTAGAGACAACACTTTCTGAGGCACTTTTAATTATATTGAGCTATTACCCGACAACGTTACCTAATTGTCTTTCTTACAAATCTAACATCTCAACAGAAAAATCAATGTTTTACTATCAATCACAAGTTTCATTGTGGATGCAATATTCATACTGGAAATTATGATCAAGGATTACTATATAATCCCTCATCATTGTGTAACTACCGTGATTCTAACATTGGCATCCACATGACCCTAGAAAAACATCTGCATCGCCTTATATGGAACATACTCTCCTTGCTATATCCCATCAATAGATCTTCCCAATCATTAACCGTGAGTGCATTTTCTTCTCTTGTATGTGAATATTTTCTTATTAAAGTCCATAAGCTTCAGCTGGATCCTTTTCTTATAGTCTTCAGTCAAACAAAAGAAATTC
The DNA here is from genome assembly GCA_025585075.1 of Nepenthes mirabilis. Lineage (NCBI taxonomy): Eukaryota > Viridiplantae > Streptophyta > Magnoliopsida > Caryophyllales > Nepenthaceae > Nepenthes > Nepenthes mirabilis. The sequence continues at coordinate 2,085 of JAODPA010081822.1, read as the reverse complement.
CCTTGCTTACAACCTCCGGTCAAAAATCTCAATTGTCCCTTCACCTTCAAGCCTCATTAATTTCCTCTTTTTGATCATAGCCAACAATTTTTAGGGTAAATTTCTTAAGTTTCCCCACCTCCTCCTTCCCCAAAATCTTGTTAGAGCACAAATTCTAAACAATCATTATACAGCCTTACCTTAGCAATCCTACTAATACATTACAGATCTCTTGAGTGAAAAATCAAAATTCCTCTACTACAGACAATTATCTGGCGCATTGTTTTTCCTGATTTCAGAAAACACACTTAGCACATCTCTGTTGTTCCCAACTTCTCAAACATCCAATCCTTCAAATTTGCTACTTCAACATCATTCAACTTGCTCCTAGAAACCCAAAATCAATATTCAGGTTTGTCTCCATAATTCATATTCTTTAGGGGCTCTCCTTGATTCATACTCATGGATTGATTTCCATGCTTTTTCACCATTTTTTGGGGGAGGGGGAGGGATTTTAGCATGCCAAATGTGCCGAAAACTTCTAATAGCTTTCCGTTCGAATATCTCTTGACATGTTCTTCCATAAACTTCAAATATGCATGTCAGAGTCAATCCACACACTCATATCATAAATTTGTATCTATTGTGTTTCAATCATAAGATTTCTCCATTTATCCTTTCCCAGATTATCTAAATGTAATTGTTCAACTAATGTCTAGAGGATTGATTTCTATTTGAAACAAATTTCTTCTCAAAATCATTCTACTTCAGTTTACTTGTTAAAAATCCAGTCAGTGTGCTTGTATATTACCATGTAGCTGTGAGTTACTGACACTATTCTCGAAGTGAGCATATTAGGATTCCTTTCTTTTTCTTTGAACCCAAAAAAAAAAGCAACTTTTATTGCCCCATGTTGCTAAGTTTATATTTTCTTCAAGCTACGCTTTTTTTTCCGAAACTGTCCATGACAACGGTGAAAACTTTAGGGAAAACAGGAACATGAAGAAATGAACATGGCATACCAGGAACTGTTCATGCCACAAAATCAGACCTTCAACATTTACAGCTGGTTTGGCTCATGGGATTGAAACGTGCAAAAAGGAACAAAAATGGGTAAATGTGAATGGAAGAATAGGATTTGAAGGTTGTATTCCCTAAACTTACCGTTGACTAATGCAATTTCCGAGAAATGCATATGAAAAATATGCAAGAACTACCACTCCCATTGTCATTATTTGCATTCCATCAACCAAACAATTGTTTGAAATAGCCCACCAATATGGCAACAACAATCTCCAAGCCCACTCAACAACTGCAATCAAGCAAAACTCGTCCATCTAGATTTTTTTTTTTTTTCCAATTTTTGGGGGAAAAACCATTTGAAAAAGAAAAACGAAAACCCCAAAACAACAGAACAAACAATCGGATCTAAGACGAGAGAAAGAATGCGACTCACCTTCGAGTAAGGAACAATGTGATCGTAGTCATGACAGAGACAACCAGGACAACCTACAAGCTTCCGGAAAACAATATTTCCTAATGAATCTCTCCTCCAACGATCTGGGTCTCTTCCCTTAATCTTCTCAGCTTTTTCCCAGCATTGTTGCTTCACACTATAAGGGAAGCTTCTTGAGTTCGGGTCTAACGAATTTGTTGAGACTTGAAGAGCCTCAAGCTCAAAGATGAGGTCATCGGTCACCATGGTAGAGTCGGAGATAGAGACCGAGCGAGACTGTTTGGATGACCGTCGGCGTGGCGATGATGATGGCCTTGCTTCGAACCCAGATGACGAGCCAGTGGCTCGGCCTCGGGATGGGGACTCGTGCACTCTTCGAATCGATTCCCTGCTAGACGCCATTCTTCTTTACCTCTGAATCCTGATTGATAGATCAATTTTGTGCTCAACAAACTAGCACGAACAAAGCTATCCTTTTCTTCTCTCTTTCGCTGATGAACGCAATTTCGCTGATAACAAAAGGGATTAGTTATCTTGAAATGCTGATGCTGATAATTTGATGCATTAAATTGAAATTTGTAAATTGTATTTCTCTTCTTCGAAAATTTCACATTTGAAGATTTTAAAAGTGTTCTATTTTTAAATTCAAG